>PVJA010003833.1:0-91362 GCA_004027025.1 Myocastor coypus | reverse complement strand
ATATAGGTCTTGCTTCGACTTGCCCTTGACCACCCAGCAAGAAAAAAAAATGCTTAATTACAATGCATGAAACGCAGAGCTAGATTAGTGAGATGAGCTTTAGGAGGCTTAGATTCAATAGCCTCCAACATCACAAGCTTCACTGGTGGCCCACTGCAATTGCAGAACATTTGACTGTGTATGTATCTGCTTCCTCTTAGTCCAAAGAGAAATATATTCTTTTCCTTTTTTTTTCTAAGTAACATCAATAGGGAGATGGGTCATGCCCACACACTGTACTCTGTAGAATGATTGTGAGGACAATATGCAATATGTCAACTTTCAAAGAAAAGAAAGGGGAAAAGAAAAAGGGGGGGGGAAGTAATGTTGATTTAGAAGGGTAAATGTTTAATTGTTTGATCAATCTTATATACCTATATGTATTAATCTAAACTGATCTGATGATGAAAATATGAAATATAACCATTATTAAATTTAAACGATAAAAAATATATTAAAAAAAAAAAAAGAAACCCCAGTCTGAGACTTAAGCTCTGGAAGCTTGCTGGTAAGTTGCTTGTGTGAGGGTGTGATGGAAGGTTGAAAAAACAGGAGCCTAGTGTCCAGAGGAGAAGCAGAAGACTAGAGCCCTTCGGAAGTGGGCATCCTTCCTCTTTCTCCTCCATGTAGGCTTCACTCCTATTGGTTGGCACAGTCTCCATCCTGAGCGCATCATTCCCTTTCTATTTGCTGGTCTACGTGTCAATCATCCACAGATGTATGCAGAACAGCCCTTTACTCATCAGTTAGGTGCTTTTTTATTCATTGAAGTTGGCACATCCTGATTAACAGCTGCAGCCACCTTTCAGGATATTCTCGACTCAGTGCGTTGATCAACACTGAATCAAGTGCATTAGAAAAGTGTTTCATCGTTTTATGTGTTGCCTCAGCTACCAGCTCTTGCAGATTAATTTCATGATTTATTTGTAAGTTTATCTCAAATGAGTTATGTTACTCATTGCAAAAGAAATATTTATGTTTCCTTAGCCTCCTTCCAATGTATCCATGGACACCTTAGGTCTGGAAAGAGGAGCCTAATATTTTTCCATTTTCTGGTATGTTTAACACAAAGCACTAAAGCAAAAGTTCCTATAATATCCTACAGGCACCTATTCTTCCAGTAAAATTTCCTCAACACTGGCACTAGTGACCTTTGGGGACAAATAAGTCTTTGCTGTGGTAGTTGTTCTAGGCCCTGGTGTGTGTGTGTGTGTGTGTGTGTGTGTGTGTGTGTGTGTGTGTGTGTGTGTGTAGGAGACTGAACTCAGGATCTTTGCATTGAACTACATTCCTGGTCTTTAGTTGTTTCTCTTATTTTTGAGACAAGACCTTGCTAAGGTGCCCAGGCTAAGCTCCAGCTTGTGATCCTCCTGCCAGAACCTGCTAGAGTGCTGAGATTACAGGTGTATGTGTACCACTTGGATCCTGTAGAATTTATACCTTCCTGTCCTCTGTTCACTAGATGCCAGTAGCACCTTCCCTTCATGTGACAATGAGAAATGTCTCCACACATTGTCAAAAGTTCCCTAGGGAGCCAAAGCAGTATTTTATAAGCATATAGTGACAATAACATAGGTTTCTGCCTTCATCACAGTATCAGACTTTTGGGGGTGAGGTACTTTGCAGTAAATTCAAAATTGTCATCCATGTCAGGCAGGAACCATGTCACTGAGCTGTACCCCCAGTCCTCCCTAAATTTTTATTTTGAGACAGAGTTCACTAAGTTGCCCAAACTTGCCTTGAACTTGCAATCTTGTTGCCTGAGCCTCTTAAGTAGATGGGATCATAACATGAAACACTGCACCTAGGAGAAGACAAGTTGTAAAGAAGCTTGCATTTGTTGATATTTAAGAACAAGTTTCATTTGATTAAATTTGAAATGTGAAACAAGAGTGAAAGTTATCTTTCCCTTAGCTCTGTATGATATTCACCAGGTTGCAAATTAAATAAATTATTATTCATTTTAAGCATTTATGTTTGAATAACTTAGTTTGTAAAAGAAAATAATAAAGCAGAAGACCTATGATTTTTGGTTCTGTTTTCACCAAAATTGAGCATTTTACCCATTATTAGTGAGAGTTGAGACCATGGTTACATGGACAAAATGACTCCGATTTTCTTAAATTGATTTGCATCCTGAGTTAATGTGACTTTTTTCTTTTATTGCTCTACTTTTTTTTTTTTTTTCCATCTGAAGGCATTTTAGACTTGACATGAAAATAGACTTTAGTAAATTGAATGATTACTTACCCAAAGGGGAAACAGTCCACCAATGCCTAAATGTATCTTGCAAAGTAATTAGGTCTCTACATTTTCAGTACACTGTTGAAGAAATGTACTTTTCCAATACAGTGTGGACAAAGGCTTTATGTGGTGCTAAGATTCCCTTTCTGAACATAATGATATTTTAATGAGTATGATTTTTGGATCATTGATTCCACCCCTTCTCACAATATTTGTGCTTAATACTTACAAATTCTGGTAATAGAGCTGTCTTAATAATGATGGTATTGTTCAATTATTTCCATTTCTCATTGATAAACTTCAGATGACTTCTCCTGGACTGATAGATAATTCTTCTGCGGGCAGCTTTGCCTCATTTGGTCTTCAGTATAAGTTCCATGGAGTAGATACTTTTAGTTTGATGTCAATGAATAAAAATAAAAAGAGACAGCAAATTTAAATGTTGAGGTAAAGGTACACACAATTTATGCCTATGTACACATGTAGTTAGCATCCAAACAAAGCTGTTTAGTAAGTATTGGGCTTCGTTAGTATACTAGGAAAAAGTCTTAGCCAACACTACCCTACAGAAAAGAGTGCAAGCCACAAAGGTAATTCTGAATTTTCTAGTAGCCAGATTAAAACTCTCAAGAGAAACCAATAAAATCAGTCTAAATATTTGAATGAACCCGATCTATCACAGGGATTATGATTTTCACAAGTAATCAGTTTAAAATTGAATAATAAGATATATTCTTCTTCTTCTTAGAAAAAAATTTAATTTCAACAACTTTCCTGCACATCTAAAAGATGAAAGTGGACTGCAGGGAGAAGATGCTGCTCTCATGGGCTCAGTACAGCTGTGTGTTGGTTACAGTTGAGGGTAGAACGTGTCTAGGCATTAAGGATGCAGTGGTGTCCAAAGAAAAGCCGGTGGAGTAGCATTTACCCTCTGGGGCAAAAGCCTGTTGGCAGATGGCAGAACTGGCAATTTGTCTTCAGGGGGCAGCTAGCTGCGGGGAGCTGCTGGTGCAAAGCCAGAGCGAGCAGGTGTGGACTCCGGGGCCTGTGTAGGAGCAGCCTTTCGGTTCCCTGGGGCGGGTGATCGCTATTGCCCAGATCTTCCATGCTGTCTAAAAGCTCATGCACTGAGGACTTGGTCTGCAGTACATCAGTACAGAGAGGTGGGCCTGTAAGAGGTGGCTGTGTCATTGAGCTTTGGCCCCATAAATGCAGGAGTCCAATTGGCTAGCCAGTGAGCTAAAGGAAATTATTTCTCCTTTTGAGTTGTTTTTCCTCAAGTATTTTGCCAAGGCCAGCCAAATAGCTCAGCAGATTAAAGCACCTGCAAGCAGGCACAGGGGCCAGGGGTTCGATCTCTGGGCCTGCCACAAAAGCCCTGCCCACGGTGCACTGAGACAGCGATTGAGACTAGTTGTGGTGCCATGCACCTGTAATCCCAGCTCTTGGGAGGCTGTAAACAGGTGATCTCTAAGAGTCTGATCTAGTAATGAGACTCTGTGAACACCCTGTAGAAATATATATATATATTGTCAAAGTGCTGGAAGGCCTATTAGTACAGTGAGCATGTCTGAACTTCAGGAAATAGCAAGTGACAGGAAATACATGGCTTCCCATGGGGAACATGTACTCTGAGAGCCACCTTAACAGAGGACAGCTGTTTTAGTTACTTTTCTCTCGTTGCTGGGACAAATATCCAACATTCAAAATGAAGGAAGGAAAGGTTTATTTAGCTCAGAGTTACTGGAGGTTTCAGTCCATATTCGGCTGGCCCAAGGCTGAGTGGAGCAGAACAGAGAGCATCCAGTTCATGGCAGCAGAACAGCAGCAAAATGGTGACAGAGGCAGCCAACCAAATACGGCAGCAGAGCAACAGCTGTAGTCTGTCTCTCTGTCTCTCTTTATATTACATTCAAGCTCTCTGCCTCAGCCTCCGCCTTAGTCTACACCCATAATCCCAGAAGTAATTCGACCCATAATCCCATCAGTACTAAAACCCATAATCCCAGGGATCATGGATCAAGTCTCAAACTCTAGAAGTCCCCGCCCCTGATTCATGAGGCTTTTGGGGTACAACTGGACACAAGCCATAACAACAACTTGATATAGAGGTTTAGCGCCCAGGATGTGGGGACAGAGGATAGTACCACTGTGCATGGATGCTTCCATGGGGACCCTGCAGGTCAAGATGGGACCTAGCAGCTGAACTGCCCGCTGGCTGCAGACAGGTGACCGGTGGTTCATGGTCTCAGCTCTTCCTAAAGAACCAGCAAAGGCTCCTGGGAGCTTGCCTTCCTCCTGCATTCAAAGCTTCCAAAAAGGCCCCCTCAGTGTCTAGACTTTCAGTTGCTGAAAAGACGCAGCTACCTGACAACAGACAAGAGGCAGTGGGTTTTTAAGATGTACTGTTTCTTGCTTCTTTTCACTCAGAAGAACCCCCCTGGATGGCCTTCTCCCCTCGCGTTGGCATGTGGCCTCACGTGGAGGTTGCTGGGCCGGGGCACCCTAGCTGCCACTCTCCCGGGCCACCAGTTCACAGACCTCCTTTGGTTCGGCCATTGCACTGCTGTCAGAGTGGAAGAGGAGAGGCACAGGGCTCCTTGTCCCGAGTCAGGCGAGGGCGTCTCAGCAGCGCTGCCGGGAGCTTCCACCTGAAGTTCTCCCTGCACGTTTCCTCCTTGCCTTTCCCTCCTGTACTCGACGGAGTCGGCTTCTCCAACCCAGTGCCTTCATACTGGCAGAGACCCAGTATGTCCAGTTCCTGGCAAGACCTAGGCTGAAAGAGCATAGCGTATGTAGATGGTTACATCAGCCCAAGCAACAAAGACCCAACAGATGATCAAAATAGACAGAGAATGATTACATTTAACTCATTATAGTAAAATATACTCAAAATGGCCTTTCCTCAAATATGCTTTCTCCATCATTCTTGCCACTTTCTGAAAGAGTTCTGGAAGTCTTCTTTTGTGGGTATCCTTTTGAGATGTAACAGAAAAAAATACAGTGAATGCAGTTGCGGAGTGCCTACCAACAGAAAGGTGGGCTCATAAAAATCTTACAGAGTGTCCTCGTCCATCTCATTCACCGCACAACTTCTGGATATTCCCTAAAGTCAAAGTGACCATGTGTAATGGTTGGTACACTGCTTCGACTTGAGAAGTTTAGGAGTTTACTTCAGCAGGGCGCCAGGACCCTTGCTTTATGATCATCTGGACCTGCAGGAGAGGAGAGCCGGAGCCGCCAGGGGCCAATGGCTGGCGCACAGTGCAAGGGACGACAAGAGACGTGTTCTTCTCCATTCTGCTCTTGTCGCTGCTGTTGCCGTCTTCTGTTCCCACGAAGTCTCGCCCTTTACAGTGTGCCACCCTGCTTTGGAGCCAGCTGGTTGTGCGGACTGAAACTTCCACAAACCACCAGCTAAACAAACCTTTCCGTCCCTAAGGTTGCGATTGGGGCATCTTTTATCTCCGCAATGAGCAAAGTAACCAAGAATCCATGAAAGGTAAACATCTTGAATCTATTTGGGATACTGAGGCAGCCATGGGCGCTCAACCAAAGGCACAAATGAGGGAGTCCAGGGTGCCTCAGAAAGTGTCAGGAATGATGGGATAAGCGTACTCGAGGTGGAGTGTTCTGCAACCGTAGATGAATGGCAATGGATCTTTTATTTTGAAAACTTTCTGAAACACTCGCTGTGCTTTTTGATCATACTTTGTACCTGGAATGAAAGACAAAGACTGAATATAAGATGGGGAGGAGAGGTCTTGTTAAACCTCCTTTTCTTGTGAATTCGGCTTTGCCATGCAGAACCACTTGGAGCTCTGCAAGTGTCACACCGTAATTACCTAAGAAATGTCTTTGGACAAGGCCAGTGAAGACCACGTCTCCCCTTTTAGGGGGAGCCTGGGAGTATTTAGTAGAACTTTCTGGATACTCCAGGCAGGCATCTCACCTTGTCTTCTGGGATTGTCTGTTCCTGGTATGGGCTGGGCTCTTCTACTAGAGAGGAGCTGAGCAGACAGCACGCTGTTCCCCCATGGCTAGTAGAGCAGGCCCTGTGCACATTTCCTGTAAGGAGAATGGCAGCGACGGAGGGTTCCTTACAGGCTGGATTTTCATAGCAGCTTTCCTTTCAGGCATGGCTGTTTCCAATTAGGGACAGGACTACTTCCAAGTCTCAGGAAGGTGCCAGGGCTCTGAAGGGTCTTCGTGTTGGTCCTACATGATGTTTACACTGCCTCGCTACCAGCCTGCTGTATTTTCAAGATTGCAGAAAAAAAGTCATCACATGGGTCAGGTTTCTGGCTACAAGAAAGAGAACTCTCTTTAAAAATACTCCAGGAACTGATGTTCGCTGCCAGGTAGAGAGGGCGCGTGTGGCCTAGGTGCACCCCAGCACTACTGCCATGGATCGCTATTCTTTTTGATTTCATATTGAATCCATGTTTGGGAAAGTTTGACAGGCAACTCTTTGACATGAAGCACTATAAAAATTGTGAAAACAGTGATTGATTGTTGTTCAACCTTACACCATACAAAATTTTTGAGTAAAACTACTGTCCTTCTCTTCTTGGCTATTCTCATTTCAGATCATCTCTCTCACTCTCATATACCTATATCTATCAGTCTATTAATCAATCAGTCTGTCTGTCTGTCTGTCTGTCTATCTATTGCTTTTCTTGGATCTGCTCATGTCTTCTGCATCCTGAAGTACATCTATCCTGTCTGTCTTACAGTTGTATGATATTCTTCTCTAGAGATACAGTGAGAAGAATTTAATCATTCCTTTGTCCATAAGCTTCTAGCTGCTTTTCCGCCTCTTTTCATACCCTAATAGTCATACTATACTAAGCACAAATACCCTGTTAATATGCCTTTATGACATTAAGCAATTATTATGGCTTTGGAAATATTTTTGCTAACCAAAGACACATGAAACTTGGAGTCTTTCCATGAGAATGATCTCTTGTACTATTGTACTGAGGTGAAGTCATTCTGGTCAAAAGCTCAGATATGCAATGAGTTAGCCAGGTCTAAGTTATCTGGAAGATACATTTGATGTGTCAGAGGATCTGGAAGGCTGAGAACAGGCCTTGGACCTTCCCCTGCCCGCACCCTCCACTGCAGCACTACCTTGGAGAGCACCGAAAGTCTGACACGTTGTAAATCGTTCCATAATGGGCCAGAGATGAAGTGAAAAACTTAACTGCTGCTTTTGATTTGCAAAATTTTTAAAAAAACACATAAGCAATTTGACTAATGTTTTAGTAGAATTGTGTAAATTGCCTGAAAGAACTGATAGTTTTGATAAACTGAGTCAGATGTTTCTTTAAAAAAATTATACTTTCTAAATATCATCTAAACAAGATTAGCTACCAGCATATAGCAACGGCACCACCAGCGTTATTGATTTTATTTTTATTTTTTTGTTATTTTATTTATTTAATTTTTTCTTGTTTCAGAACCTTTATTTGTTTATTCACTCATTTTTATGGCCGGCTCAGCCCACCCTGAGGGCAGGGCTGGCGCAGCATGTGGTGCCGGGGATCGAACCGCGGTCCCTGAAGCCGCCCAAGCTTCCCCAAGCAGGCGCTTTAGACCACTGAGCCATCCCACTGGGCCCGCGTTATTGATTTTAATCATCAGGATTATATAGCTAGAAAAGGTGGACAACACAGTAATTTTGACGTTTGAAACTTTTTTGGAAATGATTTATAAATTGTAGTTTTTTAAAATCAGTTATAAGCCTTTATTTATTTATTTATTTATTTATTTATTTATTCATTTGGTATAGGGTCTCACTGCACAGCTAAGATTCGTAGTGATCCTCCTGTGTCACCCTCCCCAGCTCTGGGATTACAGGCATGCACCACCATACCCAGTTCTGGTGACTGGCATAATGCCCAGGTCATCATGGCATGTGGTACAGGGGATTGAACTCAAGTTAATGTGCTTGCCAGGCAGGTACTTAGACCACTGAGCAATTTCCTCAGTCCATAAATTTTAGTTTTCTTGAGAATAC
This sequence comes from Myocastor coypus, assembly GCA_004027025.1. Classification (NCBI taxonomy): domain Eukaryota; kingdom Metazoa; phylum Chordata; class Mammalia; order Rodentia; family Myocastoridae; genus Myocastor; species Myocastor coypus. Next base: position 83,057 of record PVJA010003833.1, on the reverse strand, counting down.
TTAATACTTACAAAGTGGTAACAACTCTATGGTTTGAATGCTATAGACACAGGCTTAAATTCAGTCTACAAAATGACCAATTGTATCATCTTGAGAAAGTCACCTGATATCTTTGAGTGTCAGGGTCCTTAATACCTCAAAAGTGTGTGATCATACATACTGCCATGACAATTATATATTTAAGTAAATACTTTACTGCTTAGCTTATTTAAAAAAATACTTTTTTTTTTTCCTGTTTCAGAACTTTTGTGTGTTTATTTATTTATTTTTGTGGCCATCTCAGTCTGCCCTGAGGGCAGGGCTGGTACAGCATGTGGTGCTGGGGATCGAACCGCAGTCCCTGCAGCCGCCTAAGCTTTCTTAAGCAGGCACTTTAGACCACTGAGCCATCCTGCCAGGCCCAACTTATTTAAACCTTAAAAATATTATTTTTTTTTTTTTTTGTGGCTGGCTCAGCCCACCCTGGAGGCAGAGTTGGAATAGCATGTGGTGCCAGGGATGCAACCACAGTCCCCATGCACTTGTCTAAGCTTGCCTAAGCAAGTGCTTTAGACCAGGCCCCCAAACCTTAATATTATCAAGGTGTTCTAAAAGCACCTAGCTTGCTGCATAACATATTAGAAGCTTAACATCATCACTAAGATATTACTATTAGCTAATAAAAGATGGCGTTTGTACCGTCTTAAAAATATGACTGAAATCCAAAGATGCCTCAACTGATTGATTGATTGATTTTTAAAGAATAACATTTAATTTATTATTTTTCTCAGAGTTTTCTTCAGTCCATTTGGACCCAGCTCCTTATATAGTCTTTGCTGGAGGTCGTGGGGCAGCACCAGCAGGTCTAAATCGGGGTGGAGGTGTTCCGTCCTTGCGGGCTTCACGAGATCGATTTCTGACCACTTTTCTGTGAATGGCACAACTGACACAGTAACGCAGCTTCACACACAGCTTGGGAAGCACATAACCGTCGAAGACACTCGCTTCGGAAACGTCCCTGACGGTGGCGGCCTCCACTATGTTCCGAATGACAAACTTCTTAATGGCCTTATCCTTGAGTACGCACCCGGCGCAGTTCATGCAGCGAATAGGTTGCACATGACCGCGGGCCTTTTTGGCACGACTGTTGTTCCTTCTTTTTTTTTCATCATCTTGGAAAGGAGGGCCCGAAAGTGCCTCAACTGATTTAAAAAGTCATCCTGAAAAGAGAGCTTACAGTTATATTTAAAATGGCTTTTGTAAGGTTTTCATGGTTTTGGTTACATTTTTTTTTTTCTTTTAAAATTTTTGTGTATTTCATACAAAGTCTACAAGGTCTCACTACATAGATCAGGTCTGTAGTGATCCTCCTGTTTTCAGCCTCACTAGTGCTGGGATTGCAGGTCCATGCCACCATGCTCAGCCTCAGTTCCCGGCTCAGTGCGTCCTGGGGGCAGGGCTGTCACCACACCCTAGGGATCCAACCCCTCCTGCTGTGTTCTGCCTAAGTAGTTGCTTTAGTCTGCTATGCTATTTGGCTGGCCTAGGAGCCACCTTTAAAATACTGGAGCTGGGAGATGGAGCTGATGTCCTTGTGTTGGCTGGAGAAAATTACTACACGGGAAGTGCCCTGATGTGGATGTGACCTTGATGGTCAGTAATACACCTGCATCTTTGGAGTTCTGGGATGTGCTTTAGTTAGAGGCAAGTGCACATCAAAATCATTTAGGAAATTAATTTTATCATTCAAGTGTGTTCTTTTTAGTTTTCCTTTTTGATCATCTATGTTGAACTCACTAATATCTCCCAAAATGGTTCAAGTTGAGTAACATGCCTTCTACTTCTGAAAACACGTCATGATGCAGTATTGCTCAGAAACTATGTACATAGATGCAGGTGTCCACACATGTACCTAGTCCTCAAGAGTTAGGGCTACAGCTGTGCTTTGCAAGTAGCAGGTGTTCAAGGAATATCTGTTGAAGGACTAGGCTTGTTATGTGGACTACACTCCAGCCAGTGCTTTCTAGCTACAGATCTTTGGTGTTCAGCTCCTTGAATGTGGTGGCGAAATGTGTCTCTATGAGTGTTGAGGTTTAGCAGAGGTGGAGTGACTATATAGGAGGGAGAATGGTCCAAAATCCAGGATCCAGTAGACAACAACTGTAGATCCATCCTTTTTTTTTTTTTTTTTTTTTGTCTTTTTGCGACAGAGTCTCACTATGCACTTCAGGCTGGCCTTGAGCTCACTTTTGTAGCCCAGGCTGGTCTCGAACTCACACTGATCCTCCTGCCTCAGCCTCCCAAGTGCTGGGGTTATAGGCGTGCGCCACCGCGCTGGGCTCGTGTTTTGTTTTGTTTTTGAGGAGGGGTTTGTGTTTTCATTTTGGATTCAGAATTACATCTCATTAGCTGTTCAGAGTACTGTACCATGGAAACTCCCAAGTATAATATCAAAACAGTCAAGAATATTTTTATGAACTGTTTCAAGATTTTATTAAGAAATGTGTAAGTGAACAATTCCAGTTGAAAATGTGTCAGTATCTAGAATAACTAATATATATTGTTGAAGGACACTGAAGACAGTAGCTTGATAAGAATGGAGGGTTGTATTAACCTGGACTTCGCCCTTTGACTGGACTTCACATAGGGATATTTTTAGGACCAGAACAAATCTGTCAGCCTTCTTTGTGGGGAGGAATGCATTGTAAGAACTGCCCATAATTACTGGTTTATACTTAAGGCAGGAAATAGTTTGAAAACTAGTCAATAAGTAGGACACCTGTCATCCAACTGTTGTATGATTTTAAAGAAATATTGGCCATTTATTACTTAAAATTTTAGGGAATTGGGTACCACCCAATGCAGAACAGATTAATTTCATGGTTTCTTTATGCATTTGCATAAATTAAAATATAAGCCTTGTCTTGATTTGTTTGAACTCTTTTTTTCAATTAGTTCTGTATGCAGAGCTCGTCAGACAGCAGTCTTCAGAAGTCGCCTGGTTGCTTCTGTATGTTGTTACCTTATAGTTGAATCCCTTTACATCACATGCATTAATGCAACTGGCAAATGCCTGGATTTAATTGTCTTTCATTAGTTTGCCCAGTGACAACTTCTTTATATCCAAACCTGCAAAACCATGAGATGTCTTTCTATGGGAGTCTTTTCTTTTTAATGTTGAAGAGCTGTTAGCTCCAACTTCCTGGACAAAGGTTGATCTTTCATCTAGGCATTGTAGAAATAATCATTATTTTTAATCTTTTATAAAAAGTAAGTCTTGGTGAAATATGTTGATCTCACATTTTAACAACTCTTAAAAGATGTTATTGATGTTCCAATAAAACCTTTCTGACAGCTAAAGAATAGACTCAAGAGACCCATCTATTGAGGCGCAAAGGGTAAGTAATGGTTACCTTAGTCATCAGATAGGAGCCAGGTCTTCTAGCTTTAGACCCCTTATCCTATAGCCTTCCTGTTTCCTTTAAATATGGAAATGAAAGCGGAGAATGGTTGATAGTATAGGCCTTTAATCCTAGGACTTTTGAGCAACTGAAGTACAAAGATTGTAAATTGGATCCCAATGTGGGCAACTTAACAACTTAAGAGATCCTATCTTAATAAAAATGGCTAATGGTGCAGTTTAATACAAAGGTTCCCATACTCGCCCCACACATGATTTAAGAGCTGAAGATGTGGTAGAGAGGTTTTAAGGGAAAATAATTAATGAGTTACACATTGTTTAGGTATTTTCTTTAATTCATTGTCTTATGTAATTTCCTTTCTTTTGGTAGATATAGTACTCTTTACAAATGCAAGAAATAAAATTTTATCCATTTACTAAAGATTAACTGCATGTAGCCGGGCGTGGTGGCTCACGCCTGTAATCCCAGCACTCGGGAGGCTGAGGCAGGAGGATTGGTGCGAGTTCGAGACCAGCCTGGGCTACAAAAGTGAACTCAAGGCCAGCCTCAACTGCATAGCGAGACCCTGTCTCAAAAAAACAAAAACAAAAACAAACAACAAAAAAAAGATTAACTGCATGATCAGTATGTGTTTAGGTCCATGATAGACACTAAGAATGAAGGAAGGGCTGGTGAGATAGCTCAACAAACTCAGTGCCTGAGTAGGCAAACACAGGAACCAGGGTTTGACTCTAAGCACCACGTACTCCACTGGACCCATGCTGGGTGCACTGAGCTGGTGACTGAGTCCTAGTACGGTGGTGCACTCCTGTAATCCCAGAAATGGGGAGGCTGAAAACAGGAGGATCACTATGAATCTCAGCTGCCTAGTGAGACCCTGTACTGAATACATTAAAAAAAAAAAAAGTGAAGGAAAATGAATCTATCACTCACTGCAACTCAGCTAAAAGTAATTGACATTTTTTGTATAAAGTACTTTCCCAAATATAATCTTATCTGACTTGGCCAGTGCTATTGAGAACCCATTATGATTACTATGGTTTGTAATGATATTATTTAACCGATTATTTGGTTATTTGGAAAGTTGTTGAGGAAGAAGATGGAAACTGACAATGGATTCACAAATAAGTCATTCATTTCTTCATCTGGGAATCAACAAATCCATGCATGCCGTGTCAGGGAAGTACTAAAAAATGGGAAACCGACTAGATCATGTAAGTGTTACACTGCACTCAGGAGCTCCTGTCCGGTGGGAAGCTGAACAGTCCCACAGATCAGCACGCAGACTGCTGGATGCAATGAGGGCATGCGGCTTGAAGCATTGAGAGAATTTGACAAGCAGTCCTGGGTTGGTTTGGGCACTGCAGGGAGGCTTGCTCAAAGCGGGAACCTTCAGCAAAGACCTCTAACATGTGCAGTTGTCAGGCAAGCAGAGTTGGGGAGGCCATGTGTGAAAAGGAGGCAGGAACCAGCACTCTCACCCAAGGTACTGAGGGGCACACTTGGTGTGAGTCTACACACATGGAAGAGAAAGGCAGTGCTGTGCTGGGGAAACGACGCATGGCTTCGGGATATGTTCATCACACTGTACAGCCATACAGTGTTTCCCAAGCGCATGTCAAACAACACACCACACGGGGAGAAGCTCTGAAGAGTCGACGTGTCTAAGCGCCGCCTTTGGTGTGGGCTCCTCATCTGATCCTCTCAGATCACTGTCTACCTTTTGCTGTGACTTCCTCTAGGTGTGCGGCCGTACTCTAGTCACGTGGCTTCTATCAGTTCCTCGTTTCAGCAATCAATAGGACCATCTCTAGTTGTCACATAGGTCAGACAGTGGGGAGCAGGGGTGCTCTTTTGCTTCAGGATGAGTCAGGGAGAATTTCCTTAGTCTTGACAGATGCCTACAGCAGGAATGAACAGAATTTAGTAAGAGTCCCAAGGCAGACCATGGATTACACTTCCGTATTTCTCTCCTTGCCTTCCTCTTTCTTTACTTCTTCGTAGCCTTCTTGCTACCTTGTTCCTCTGTTCCCAGCTTTGCTCTCTCTTTCTCTTCTATTCTTTATAAAACTTTTGTCTTGAGTAGCACCCGTGTGTAGCACACAATGATTGCATTTATGGTGGGGAGCTGGTACGTGTACACAACCCATCTTAGATGTTGTACACACAGCATCTTAGAACTAAGATGCTATGACATCTTATTGGGATTGGGAAAAAACTCCACCTCCCTGTTTCCTATAATCTTTTATTTTTTCTTTGATTTATGGTTTTCCTATAGCAGAAACCATGCAAAAGTTCAGGTTAATACTTATAAATTTTTTTTCTGTGTAATCATTATCTATCTGCATTTCTATGCAGGATAGAATGTTGGTAGCATTCGCCACCCTCCAGCACCTCCTGCCATATGTGATCTCCTGTGTCCCTGCCAGAGACAGCCACTGTCGTATTGCCGCCCACGTACCTATTGTGGCATTTCTGTTCCTTGCTTTCCTTTGTAGGTTTGCCACCTAGTCACTCATGCTGTGAGAAAATAACTTCAGTGGGTTCTGAATTTTATCTAAGTGGGATAACAATGCACTGTGTTCAGTTTGGTGTATTTTGAGTCACTGTGTATCATTAAAATTGTGAATTTGAAAATAACAGCTAAACTTACCAATTTTTAACATTCCTCTTCCTTTTCTTTGTATGTGTTTGCTTTCTCTTTCTCCGTACAAATGATTATTTTGAAGTATTTTAGAATAAGTTACACACATCATGGTACTTCACTGATAAATACTTTAGTGAGTATTTCCTAACAGAAATGATATTCCTTTATAGAATCATAGTACAGCTATAAATTTCATGGCTGTATGTTGAAGTGATGCAACCTATTGTAACCCTTCGTGGTCTATTCTCCATGCCATGTCTTATTTTTTCCTCTACTCTGGACTGTATCTTTAAAATATGTTACCAACTTTTGTAAAGAATGCATTCCCTATCTTTTTTTTTTTGTGTGTGTGTTTTTTGTTTTTTGTTTTTTGTTTTTTTGTTTTTGTCAAGACCAGGGTTCAAACTCACAACCTTGCACTTACCAGGCAGGCACTTGTGCCACGGAGCTATCTTGTCGGCCCCCTTACTTTTAAATAGAATATAGCTCATTCTGTGTTTGACTGGACATTGCTACTTAAGATTCAGTGATAGTGTATCTTTTGTATTTTCTCAGTTTTTATTATTGAACAGTGAATGGAATACTTTATACATAGTGGCACAAGTGCAGCTGTTATTAATTGTTTTATACATGGGCTTATAACTTTCATTAAGGAGAGACATTAACTGGAATATCTTGACCGCGAATTATCAGTCTTGAAGAAAAGTTGAGCCTGAGATGGATAGCGTCACACTCGAATTTACCTGATGGAGAAGTTACCTGAACATAAAATTATGAGCTAGGAGAAATAAATGGTCCCAGTAGGGTTGCAAACTCAAACCCATGGAATGATGGTAATCACAGCCCCAAAACTTCAGTGTTAAATAGCTGTTCTGAAGATAAACAAAATTATCGTCTTGAAGCCACTGAATTTGGATCAGGGGGGCATTAAGATGTACAGTTAATTGGAAAATGACTACTGATGGATAAACCTCAGAAACTCTAATATTCAGGGATGCTTATGTGAGAGTTTTAAAAATACTTTTAATCAAACGGGCCCAAATCCTTTTGGTTAAACCCTTTTTCTCAATTACTAGTTCTCTTTCTACTCAAACCAACCAGAACTCATGTTATTTGCTCAGTTCCCATTAGGATCTCCTTTCTCATGTCTGAGAATGGTCTTCTTTGTTGATCCTTCACTTTGAAGTCTATACAGGGTTGCAGTACATGACGACTTTTACGATAATAACCCTACATTTGAGCCAAAAGAATTCCAAGAACTAAGTCTGTACCAGGAAGTGGTTTTAACCTTCATTCTTCCATGTTCAGTTCTGTATTGGCAACTCGCTGTTTTGAAAAGGTTGATCCTTGTTAATTTTATATGCAGCTATTTCCAATTTCTGACTTCCTACTAGGCTTCTTAATTTTCTTCTGTTAATTTTGATGGTAGGATCATAGACAATATTTGCTTCTTTCTAGACTACATATGACCTAATAAGGAATGGATTAGTGATCACTGAAAATAAAGGTTGGTGGCAGTTCTGACCTTATACTTCCCCCAAAAGATATTAATTGAGGATTAACTGGAAGTTGAGAATCACCACATTTTGATTATAAATAAAAAAAAAATTGTGCTTAGTGTCATGCTAAAACCTTGATTGCCCTTAGAGTTTTGATTGTTGGACAGACAGTATGTGGTGGGGTAAAAGGAGATTTAACAAAATTACTTGGAAGTAGCAGACAGGAAAGCAAAGGGGTTTTCATGTCCAGATGGCCCTCACTGAGAATAATAAAATGGGGGTTCAAACAATGCAGCTATACAAAGGTGTCAGATTTCAAAAAAGTAAATTTTGGGGAATTAAGAAATCTGGTGAATAAGGTGCAATAAGAGGAAGTATAAAATTCATGAGCATGAAAGCAACTGAAGAATCTAAGACACCATAATTAAAGCTCAAAGAACCGCAGTCCTTCTGCAAAGAATGTGGGACTTAACAAGAAAACAGTGCGTCAATAATCCTGGCGAATGGAGGGAAGGCCGTGCAGAGGTCTGTGAGGCAGTGTGATAGTTCGTGAGTACTTGTCTTGTTTTCTACCTGAGAATGACAGAGGTGCTGGAAAGGGCTACTCAGAAGAGAATTATATAGAATTATCTGAAGTCCTTGTTAAAGAAATGGATAGAAGATCAGCAAGTCAGTGACAGTGGTGGGAGAGAGGTAGGTAAGGCAGTTTCTACTGGAAATTCTTAATAAAAACCAAAAAGACATCCTCAAGGAAAGAAACGCTCAAGACAGCTGAAATGATTGACTTTAAAGAATCAGTTTAGGTTCTTAAAGGAGAAGATGCATTGGGTGGGAGGAATTGAGTTATTTTTAAATAAATAATGAACTTTTTAAGATTTTGTTTAGATAGGTGACTCAAGTCAGGCTCTGAAGGGGAAGATTTGAACAAAGCATCACAAAATTTACTTAATAGGTTTGGGAAACCTACTTCATTTTTCATTTCATTTGCTTTTTTTTGTGTGTGTGTGGGACCAGAGTTCAAACACACAACCTTTCACTTGCCAGGCAGGGACTTGTACCATGGAGCTATCTCCCTCAGCCTCTATCTCCTCCTCCCCAGTCTTTGTTTTTGCGAACCATGTACACATTTTTATTTTATAGACACATTCCAAAACTAAGATATATCATATAGAATACCTTTTCTTTTTTTAGTACATGATTTTTCAAATTTCCTCACATTCACATTGATAAGGACTTTGGCAGCATCTGTACTGAGTTCTAATCTTGCAGAAAATTTGTGCCTCAGGAACACAATTGTTTTCATGAACCACGAATGATGCTTTATGGCTCATTGATTTATTTTAGTCTTTTTGAGACAGGGCCTCACTGTGTAGTTTAGAGTAGCCTTATGCTCACTTTGTAGCCCAGGTTGGTCTTGTACCTGCAAGTCTTCCTGCCTCAACCTCCCAAGGGCTGGGATTCTAGGCATGCACCACCATTCTTGGCTCTGAAATGTCACATATGTTAGCAAGTGGGAGCAATTAGAATCAAAGCTGCTCACTGTGTAATTCTGGTCCCATCACAATGACATCTTGGCAGGCCACGGTTGGTTTTAAGCACTATTTTAATCAATTGTTCTTATCTCATATTGTAGTTAAAGCATTTGCCCAGTGTTAGGCACTCTGGACCTGGAATGATCATATCCTCCATGGACTTTGGATGCTTAAGAGGAACCAGAAGGAAGACCAGGTCTCATAAATAGAGAAGATGCTGAGCTCATTGCCCTTATGATAGAGAGGGTCATGGATGAGCATTAGGCTCTCTAAATGTTGTCTGCTCACTCTTGGCCCTGAACACCTTCTTCTATCCAATAAAGCAGTTAGAAAGCTGGAAAATGTTCTTCATGTACAGTAGAAAGAATCTCTTAGGTGCCACCTGTGTCTGAGAACAGTAGAACCTCAAGTATCCAGTATCCACTTGTTAGTTAGGCAATACTACATTTAGCTGTTTCATTTCCCAATCATCATCATCATCTTCTATCTCTCTTATGCTCCAGGAATGAGTCCATGTGTACAGCTGAGGTACAGACGTTCATCCGCAAGTGTGTTTCTGCATCAGAGTTAGCTTGTCACGCTGAAGATATTGAACATCATGATTCAGAATAATACATTTATTTTTGTGGAAATTTTCTATTCTTGCTCAGTATGTCAGTTCATTTCATTTCCTCATTGTCTTACAGCTGTCCTCCATTGATAAGGGGAGTATCTGCAATTTTTGAACGTTTCATATCTTTACAGGAGTAAGAGCAGGCACTTTGGAGCCAAGTAGAGCTAGGGTAGGACCTTGAGTCTCGCAGCAACTGTGTCATTGTGATATGATGTCTTGAACTCTTTGGGGAAGATGCTTAGAAGCAGAATAGTGGGGTCAAATGGAATTTTGAGTTTTAAGGTCTTGAGGCATCTCCACACTGGTCTCTATAGTGATGTACCGGTTTACATTCCCAAGGGTTTTCTCCCATGACCTTGTCAGTTTTTGTTATTATTTGACTTCTTGTTGACAGCCTTTCTAGAGTAAGATGGAATCTGTGTTGCTTTAATTTACATTTCTTTAAATCTCAAAGATGTTGAACTTTTTTTTCATGTATTCAATGTATTTCTTCTGAGGAAAAGAATAGAAATAGAAAGGAATTTCTGTTCCTTTCAATTGTTCATTTTCTTATTGGGTGTTTTATTTGGGGGAGAATCTCTCTCTTTTTCTAGGTTACCTGTTCCTCTGCTAATGGGTCTGTATACCATTTCCAAGACGTACTTATCCTGAATGGTGCTGGCATGAACGTGAGGATGCATTGTGTCACTATAACTTGCTACATCACAAGAGAAGATGGGAAAGTCAGGGGCTCCTCCAGATCTGCCAGTCAAGCCGGAGTTGACTTTATTCTAATGTTAACAGTAACTCTCTTACTTAATCCTTTCCTTATTTTCCCCTTTTCCTTCTCCTCTGGCCTTTTTGTGCACCACATAACCTATTGCTAATGCAATAGAGAAAATATTTTGTGAAATATTTCCTTTCCGTTTCCTGCTGTTACTTTATTCTTTCAGACACGCTAGTTTATTTGCCTTGGGGGTGGTTTAGGAATGCTGCAGAGGAATGCAAAGACAAGGGTACAAATTGGATTTTTTAGCAGGTCACTAGTCTTGAAATCCAAGCTTTGTCTAGAGAGTGAGGATTTTCCAAATTCTTTTAAATCTTGTTACCATACCAGGATCAAGCCTGGGGGACTTTGAAGGGTCATAAATCCACTACTCGGGATCTTCCATCATTCTGAGTAGATACTGTTTCTGCCCTCTGCTTGTAATGTCTATGCTTACTATGTGCTTCCGTGGGGTAGAAAGAAGTGAAGGCATAGCAGAATCAGAAACGCAGTGCCCCATGCCTCTGGCCACTGAACATAATAGTGAGAAGGAGAACAGAGCAGGTAGATCAGAGTTCCAAAATCTCAGACAGTTATGCTCTGATCCTCCAGGATCCCCACTGAAGTGAATCTTCAAGGAGAATGGGCTTTCCAAATACCCGACTGCACCATGGAAAGAACCTGAGACTAATGTGTCTAGAGTTGCATTTCAAAGATGAGTCAGGGCAGCAATTGTGTGGAAAGGGGATGTAGATATGCTGAGAAGCTGCAGGATGGCCAATGTTTTGGATCAGCCAGTGCAGTGCTGTGCCTGTACTACAACAGCTTTGGGAAGAGGTCATGAGGGAGAATCTCAGGGAGTGTGCAAATGTGCTCACGACAAAGCCTCTAGTAACACCTCAGCAGCTTGTTTCTAGAGAAACTCAGAGCAGCCCCTCTGCAGCACGCCTCTTGGCCATATGCAGCGAAGGGAACAAGCACACAAGGATGACTGCTATGCCTAAAGGAGGTTGGATAGTTACCTGAAGACTAACCTTATTGGGTTGAACCAGAATAGAATTTCTTTACAAGCCAGATTCATTGGCATTCATGGTGGAAACTAGAGGAATGGTGGAATGGGATACTATTTCTGTGCACAGCAAATCTGTGTACTAGAGTTGGTTGAATGAGTCAGGTACATCATTCCTATGTATGAAATACCTTTTCCCTGGAGCTATTTTTTTTAGGCAAAATGAATTCAATCACCCAGGGAAGAAATCAGTGCTTTTTGTAAGCCACACACACACAAAATAATTTAATAAGCAGGTCTTTGCCCACTGTTACAAAACTGGAAAGTGGAAAGATACGTTTAGGCTCATCAAGCCCATTTATTTCACTGTCCAGATGAGCCCTGGAGTGTTTGATCGGGTCATCCTTGGTTTTGCAGGACATTTGGGGCAGAGCCGAAATTAGCTCCTGGATTCCAGACTCCTGGAATCGTGTGTGCTAGGCTAACACACTGTGTCTGCTTGTTGGCTCAAATCCTTCGAGTCCTGGGTACCAAGAGTTGAGGGTGTGGTCTTGGTTATGATTTCTCTTGGCATTATGTCCTAGTATGTGAAGTATGCTAACTGTGCATTTGAAATAAACTCGCCACTAGGATCTGTTGACAATGTGCACCCAAAATAACTTTGTGCCATGAAATTAATGCTGTGTAAAATCTTCAGTCCTTTCAGGAATGTTTCTCTGCAAAGGCTTTGGAAAACAATCCTCTTTTTAAAAAAATCCAATTCAGTCATCACCATTCCAATCTGGAGAATTCTTTATCTATTACTGTTTTTGTAGAGCATCAATTAAAATGTACATAATGACTTTTATTGTTTTCCCATAATATCAAATGGGAAATTTAAAAAATCTAGGGCTGAAAATAATGATGCAACTTGATGGAAACCAATTTTTCCAATAAAATGCATGTACCAGATGTGCTGAGTACTGTATACAGAAATTCATCAAATTTATCCATGCCCTAAGTCTTCATGTACTTGTGTGGACAAAGAAGGAGTACTTTTAAAAAATAATTCGAGGATGAAATTGTGGGATGATGGAAACCGGATGGGATAGAAGCAATGAATGAAAAATGAGTATTGTAACTAGTTAGGATGAGGGAAATAAGGAATACAGATCCATAGAAAAACATTGTGAAGGGCCGTGATAGCTCCTCCGGCCTATTTCCTGCTGGTTGGTACTGTCAGAGGCTGCAATCTCAACATGAGTTTTGCTGCAGAATGATTCCATCTTGAGACAGGCCCGCTGCATGGCTCCTTGCCGCTTTATTGGGCAGACATGAGCCCAGCTCTGCGCTGTCCATCTGCAGGTCACTGAGAAGCTTCTCTTCTCTTCTAAGCCATCATCACTACAATAGCCACTGTGCAAGTGTCTGAGGCTTAGTGCGGGTAACTGACTGATGCGGAATTCCTGAATGAACTTAATGAAGGAATCACTGGAGGGACAACTTGTGTAAGTAACAGCGCTGCTTTCTATGGGATGAGAAAGAAAGTCAACATTGTCTTTTTCTGTTCACTTTTTATCTCGCATGCTATCTTCCCATTTATTTATATGTACACATGTGCACGTGCACATATTTAATTTTCCTATTAATATTTTTAATCTTTTTAAAAAATATTCTAGTCAACTTCTCACCATCTCCAAGCTTTTGGAATGACAAATCAGAAAAGTGAGGGGAAACTTCTTTTCCACCACATGTTACCACATGAAAAAGCCAAATGCAGTGGCTTAACAGGAAAGAGTTTTGTAACACTCTTAACCATTTCTTGCCTATTCTTCCCCCCAAAAAAGGCTTATGAACGTGCGCCTAAATACATACATCCACATCACTATCTATAACTGTATGCAGCTATATCTATGCATATGCTGTTCCTCCTTTATTTTTTCTCCTAATCTCTCCTCTATCTTCTTTACTTATGGTGGCGTGAACCGGGACCTCACACATGCTCAACACGTGCTCCACCACTGAGCTAAAACTCCGTGAGAATATTGTAATTTTTGTCCCTTGACTTTCTCTCCCTTGACTTGTGGAGATTAGTCTAGATCATCTGTTCTGCTATAATACAGAGATCTGAGCCCTATATGCTGCTATATGGAGAGATCATTTCTTCATGTAAATTAATATGGTTGCTTGATTTTCATGGTATATACATCTGTTTATTTAGAATACACATGCCTTGAGTGTGTTTGGTCAAACGACTGCACATTCAAATATTTGACAGATTTGTTCAATTGCTCTAAAATGCTTAACTATTTAATAAGTTCATCAATAATCAGCTGAAAATCTAATCAGATTTAACACCATCAGACACGACAGATATTAAACAAAATTTTAAAATAACAAATCCATTTTCTAATAAAAAGAAAGACTACCATTGTTCTGATTTATGTATACTTATGTACAAAGTTAAGCATTTTTTGCATACTATTAGCTGCTGTGCATTATTTTCTGTTCTACTGCGTTACGTGTTCCATACACGATGTCAGATTTTGTGTTTTTCTGCTCATCTTTTATCTTTCTTGTTATCTCCCCATATATCTTTATGTACAAAGGTGTACACATGAATTTTTCCTATTAACATTTTAGTGTGTGTGTGTGTGTGTGTGTGTGTGTGTGTGTGTGTGTGTGTGTGTGTGTGTGTTCTGGGTTTCATTGGAATCCCAGAAAGCTTTTAGCATATGAGATTTTTAAAACTGGATTTAAGGGCAGTTCAATCTTATCTTGTCTCTGCTGGTGTCTGTGGCGTTTCCCAAGCAATGGCTATCTTATTTTATTTTCATGTGATGGACTTCTAGAGGTAAATCAACATGGAGATGAAGAAGGGAAACAATGATTTCGTTTTTGGAATGCTGATTAAGCCAAGAGGAAGGGATGCTTCCTTTCTCCCACAAGAGAGCCTGCCTCTGTTCTGCAAGAAAGGACTTGGGGTTAAAGGTTAACACCCTTAATCCCTGCTAAGGAAGGGTCAGCAAAGATGCCATCTACACTTGAGCAGATTTTCACAGTGTTCCCTTGAGGAAGGACGGCTTGTTCACAGAGAAGGGAAAAGGGAGACAGCATCATTATTCAGGATGGTGGGGATCTCTCAGCCTTCACGTTTATATTCCAGGAAAATATACTGTACAGTAATTAGACTTAGACAGTTGGTTTTATGTGCATAAGAACTTGCATATATTTGTATGTGTTCTAACTAGTGAAAGGCAGCTCGTCTTACCAGGCAATGTTCTGTAGTGTTATAGGACATCAGACTCTACGCAAATAATAAAGCAATACACAGATTTTTATCATTGCCCTGACCTTAGGATTCTAGGGTTGGTAAAAGAATTAGTGGAACATGCTAAGGTGCTGAACCCAAGACAAGGGTTATAAATGCTGTTACAGAGACCAAGGGTCATGAAAAGACATCCATCCTCACCTCCCATCAATTCCACATCTGCATCCGGACATTGATAGTTGAGGAGCGCTTACAGCTGCTTGTGGTCCAAGAGTCCTGCTTTGTCTCTTCTATAGCCCTCTTTGAGTGCTTAGGCAGGGTCTCCACAATAAATCTAACTGTTGAAAACTGCATGCTTTTGCTTTGTCAAAGCCAGAACAGTGGCACTGCTTATCAATGCAGAAGACAGTCACTTCCTGCTGTGGTTTCCTTTGTGGTTGAAAGATAGACATAAAAAAACCAACTGGCAAAAGGTTGTTCCTAAGTGGTAGGTCAAGAAGCCCTTGGAGGGTTGGAGGCACTGCTGCAGTCACTTTTACTAAGAAGTAGGTACATTGTCTGTGGCAGAGATGTCTTCCAAGGTAGCTGAGGTAGAGGAGTTGTCTTTGTGCAGGCTGCCAAGATGCACCTTGGCCTTTAGGGAGCCCAGGGACTGGGAGAAGTTGCGGAGTGGACACAGATGGTCCTGATGAGGCCCAGTCGTGTAGGGACTAAATGGCTGGGAGGAGGAAGGAAAATTGCCCCGAGGGGCAGAAACTAGTTTTAGATGTGCAAATGGGAATTCCTGGTTGTGCTGGTGGGGTAAGCAGGACAGCGTTTCTAGTAAATGCAGCCCCAGAAACTCTTGGTCTTTCAGTGGGAAGGTAGCAAGATGAGTATCAAGATAGAAATGACAGGGACAAATTGTGACAGTGTGGTATATGCTTCAGGGATGGGTGCTGTGCGGATACTGCTTGTTGGCCCTCTTTCCTACTCCTCTTTTTTTCATGTCAATATTATCTCTGTTCCTGCACTTTTGTCTATCTTTCATTCTTTCTAACTCTTTGGCTTTTTTACATTCTCTGCTGTATGTTTCATCATATCAGTTAAATCGCATCCTTAGGGCATGTAGCAACAGTCACTTTTGTTGTGGACTCAATTTAAATTTTTCCTCAAAATAGGAGAATTCACTGAAGTTAATTCTCAGCTGCTTTTGGGGATACTCCAGTTGGCAAAGGGCCACCCCTGTGTTGTCCTGTTTCCATAGCAGAGACCTTTTTACCGAAACTCCCTGCTGAGTCCTGGGAGCCAGCACTCGTTTTCATTGGCTTAGGGGAGGATAGGGTTCTATATCCCACGCAGAGCTGCAGCTCCCATCTCCTGGCCTGCTCTGCCATTGTGATGCTGGGCTCCTAGATGGGCTCCTCTCTGTTTACTTCTGAGTCCTTCCAGGTAGTTGGGAGCCACGATTCTAAGCTCTTTTAGTGTTTCTGGATTTCCAAATCCTGTTTGTGATACTCAGGCCTGTTTTCTAGGCCTCAGAGGACAAGAGCCTAGCTCGTTCCTGTACAACAAAAGGAGTTGTTGCTTCTGCTTGGAGCTGCACCTGGCCACTGTCATCTCTGTAGGAACCAGCTGGTGGCCCAGGTGCGTGCCTGCTCCCTCCTCCCTTGTCTAGTTCTAGTCTTTCTTGTTCTTTCTTCACCCCCTGCTGCAGATCCATTTGTCCCAGGCCATGTGACAGAATGTGACTGTATTGACTTGTATGTGATCCTGAAGTCATTTTCTTCCCTTTTCAATTAGTATCCTAAAAAAAAAAAAAAAAAAAAAAAAAAATCAAAGTTTTCTCTTACCATATTTAAGGCCTTACAAATGAACGCATCAAAACATTTTTCATTTAATCCAGTGGAATTCACTGTTTGCCATAGGCTCCTTTATGTCTGGTACTTTAAGGTCCATAGGAGGCACCTCTGGGTGAGCTGTCTCCCTTTGTGGGCAGGCAGGACAGACAGACTCAACAGGACAGACTTGGGGTGGAGACACAGGTTAGTAAGTGAGGGAGCTAGAGGGGATGGTTTGCTGCGAGTCACATCCCGACGCTGTGATGGTGCTGCCAGCTACTGTGCTGCAGTTGTAGCTACAGAACACACATGTTCCTTTGGTGTGAGTCTCCCTTTATGGTTGCTTTTGCAGCTGGAAGATTCATCTTCAGGTAACAGAATACAGTTCCACTCTGCCTAGGTAGGCACCTTCGCATCAGGCTGGTTGAATGAAAATGAAAAGGTGCGATTGCTTCTATCAATGCTGTGGATGGAGCGTCGACCACTAGCCATGGGTTGGGTTCTGGGATAGATTAAGCGAGCTGAAGTGAGTTAGCTGGAATCAGAAGTGAATATTCACTTGTTCTCTTGTAAATACTGTAGAAGACACTTCCAAATATATACGAAAGCTGAATTGTCTTCTTTTTATATCAAACTAATAGAATCTTAGAACGAGGATCAACTCTTTTTTATTTATATAGTACAGTGCTTTTATCTTCCAAATGAGTCAAACAGATTCCAAGGAGATTAAATGATTTTTTTTTTCAGTACCAGGGATTGAACTCAGGACTCTATACTTGCTAGACAAGTGCTTATTCTACTGAGCTATGTCCCTGGCCCTAAATGAATTGTTTGAAGTTTCTCAACTTTCAATAAAATTAGGTGTAGAACCTGGGTTTCCCTGCCTATGTGTTAGTGTTTTTTCCCGCTATATACTCTGATTCCTTCTCAGTTAGCAGAGGGTAGTATTCTAAGAGACATTAGTCATTCTCAAATCTAGGGACACAGAACTTTTAGAGAAGCTCTTAAAAAGTACAGATACAGAGGCCCTACTAATAAATTTATTTAGTGAGTTCTTTTTTGAGAAAGAGTCTTACTGTGTATTATAGACTTGTTCTCACTATGGAGCTCAGGCTGGCCACAAACTCACCACACCATGGTCCTCCTGCCTCAGCCTTCCAAGTGCTAGGACTACAGGTGCACACCACCACTCTCAGCTTGATTTTCATTTATAGCTGGCCAAGAGTGAGCTGTACCAAGGGCCTATATGTAGCGGGAGTTGAAACCTCTTGGTTGCACCGAACAAGTACTCTGGGCTATGCTCTCCACACGTTCTGAATCCTACACACACCACAACCCTGCTTTGTTAAGCTTTGCATCATATGATCCCCAGTTATCTTTTATGTGTTTCTTCCTCATTTTCCTTTAGACTATTATGTGTTTATAAAAGTAAAAACAAAAAACAAAAAACAATTTG
Organism: Myocastor coypus; assembly: GCA_004027025.1. Lineage (NCBI taxonomy): Eukaryota > Metazoa > Chordata > Mammalia > Rodentia > Myocastoridae > Myocastor > Myocastor coypus. Next base: position 65,085 of record PVJA010003833.1, on the reverse strand, counting down.
CAAAAGCATCTATATCCCCACCATCCAGCTTTGAACCTTTTAACATTTAACAGGATTGGCTGAGTACTTTTCAAATATGAACAGCTAAAATGAAACTCTACATGCAAAGTTGAAATACCTTTTGGTGTTTTTACTTCTTTATTTTCAGGTTTTCTTCCCCCTTCTCTTTTGCTTAAAATCAAAGAGAAGATGAGCGGTTCACTCCCTGCCGTACCACTTTCCCTTCCTAGGAGCCCTTGAGAAGCACTTATTCACAGAGATCAACATGCCGGCTGAGCACTTCCAGGTCCATAGGGTGAAGGATGCCACCGTCCTGTGATTGAGCACACCAGCTGGGGCCAGATAGTAAATGTCTCATTCCCGTGTGCGCACAAGAGAAGTGGCTCAGTGAGCAGTTGAGGGAGGTCAGTTTTCATGCTCACAAATGACTTGGGAATCACAGACCACAGACACGCTTTAAGGAATGCAAAAATCCAATAGCTGGAGATATGTGGAGCTCTTATTTTTCTTGGCTCCGACTGATGATTTTCTTTTTTCCCCCGTAAATTAGGGTTTTAAAATGTTGTTGCTACCACTTATTTCTCTTGGCATGTTCGATGACTGAGTTTCTTTGTTCCCACTGCCTTCTCTGTGGACCCTCTTCAGCTGCTTCTCTTGAGTCAATAATCCAGCTTTTCTGTGGCTTGTGTAGCAGCTTAGCACCCCTTGGGTAATTTTCCCTTCTGGCCGTGGGGTTCTGTCCACCGTGTTCTCAGCGTCCGTGCGCTCCTTCTTCGGCTTCTGCAATTAAGAACGTCTCGTTTTATTGTCCTCCGGTGGACAACTGTCTCAGCCCTGTCTGCTCCTCCATAAGCATCTCAAGCTGGGCTTCTGTTCTGATTTCACACTCTGTCCTGCAACAGCCAGGCAAGGGCACAGCCAAGTGAGGCGATCCCCTTTGCGCTCCGTGTGGGGCATGTCTCTGCTGGGAAGCATCACGCTCCGTGCTCTTGCTTTTTGTTGTTAAAAACAAATAAATAAACAAACAGAAATGAAGGCAGCTGAAGAGCTCGGTCCTTAATCCATTTCAGTTGCTTCGTAGTTTTTCCTTTCAAGTCCACCCTCTCTCTAAATATCTTGTTTTTAAAATTATTTCTTTGCAACCCACCCCAAACAGACCTGGAGGTAGTTGTTTTGGTTCTCCAAGTTTCTCTGCTCTGTGCTTGCTGCGATCTGTACAGTGGTCCAATCTAATTTTCACCAGGGGAGAACAGAGCTGAGGAGCGGAGGCCCAGCACTCCCACACCAGGTTCCTGTGTTTCATAAGCTCTGGTCAAGTTCACTGAATTGTAGAAGAAAAGGAGAGAGGTCATGGAAGTGTGGCGGCTTGCATTGCCACCTCGCCCACTGAAGGGCTTCTGATGTGGCAATCGTGGGGACCGCCCGTGCCCTTTGCTGAGCCATGGTTTGCTTTCCACCAAAGCCTTCTGAGTTTCAAAGCCAGAGCTTGTTTTCCGGCTCTGCAGTTTGAAGATAGAGGCCTGGTAACATGAACAAGGAAACACGATTTGAAGATGAAGAGCAAACTCTTCTTAATGATTGGGAAGTACTGAGTCCCTAAGAGCGTGGGGAGACCCCAGAATCCCCACCCAAGCACCATCCTTTTCCTTCCACCTGGAAAATCACTGACGGTGTCAAATTATAAGCTGGGAGAACTTCCCAGATGTCTCTGGTGTGCCTGAAACATCAGAAACATAACCCAGGATGCTAAATTTGGTTTATACTGTCTTAGATTCAGCTGGGCTGTCTGCATCATCTGTTCTCATAGAGTCTTGATGGATGGGGTAGGAGCTGATGCCCATATTTGTTTTATGCTCTTCAATCTTATTTTGAATTCCAACTTCTAAAATAGCTTACAAATGGCTTATAGTCATTAATGCTGTTTTCCTTTTAAAAAGGTTCCGTTGCATACTAATGAGCAGTTTTATGCTCACAGAAGCTACATTTCCATGCAAGCTGAAGTTTGCCATATGCTTAACTCCTGTTTCACACAGGCACTAAGACTGCAGAATGCGGAGCTGCCACAAATATCCAAGTGCAGAATGAGGTCCCATGTACAAGTATGAGGGTGAGGAATTTGGCTCGTGCATCGGCTCTTGGAAAAAATTTTCCCATAGTTTTCTTTTCTCTAAGGTATTGAATGGGCCAATACTTGTCCTCATGTTTCAAGCATCTCAGGCCCCTTGAAACATTTTGATTGCCTCTTACATTGAGTAGAGTTGCACAATACCGTGTTTCAAATGATATCTTTTTCACTGGCTTCGTATAATTCCAGAATCAACCCTCCCCTTCATCCACTACGCCCTTATGTAGATGCCTTCTATTTTTACTTTGCTTCTTCCTCCGTTTCCCTTCTACCATTTCATCCAACATGTTTTGAATTTGTGTAGCTGTTTATATTTGAGACAATCATACTTGAAACCAACAATACTTACTTTATTTAAAAAATATTTATCTTGATGCAATTCCCAATTTGGGGGCCTGGCACATCAAACTCAATAGAAAGAATGCAAGTCTTGGGAAGATGGAAGAAGCCCATGATGTAATCTGTGGGTGGGTGTGTTGATTCCACCCAGTGGAATTGCAACTGTTATGTATTGTCTTCTAAACTCAACAACAGAAGCATAAGAGTAGCCTTTTTACAGTAAAAGCTAAAGATTTCATATGAATGAGATTTGAGGTCGAACACCGTTGGTCTGGATTTTTATGTTATTTTATCTTACTGTGTTTGATATCATTCTGTTTCCTTCAGTTATCAGACATGTGCCTAGGTATCTGAGACATGAGAGGTATATGGGCTTTAACTTTTTACCAGGTGTCTGCTGGTAAGTTATTAAAACACGCCTACTTTGGAAATCAGAATGCCTAGATTCCTGCTCTACCCCTCAAACCTAGAAAGACTTGTGCCCTCCCAGAAAGGAGCTGCTCTGGAAGCATGGCTTCATTTTGTCTCCAAAACAGAATCAGATGCCACATTTCTCTGATGCAACTTGACTTCTGGGGAAGTGCGGTTTCATGATTGTGCTTGTAGCTGTGATCCTACTATAATTTCCTGGAAGTGTCACTAGTTATATACATGCAAAGCCTATTAATTCCTCTGCATCAATTAACTGTTGCCTCCAGCTTTTACCCACCATTCCATCTGCTCCAAGTGATCCTCTAACTTTGAGTGACCAGATTTCTGTTGTGACTGCTTCTAACCACTCAGTCTAGATCCTTGATCACCACCTGATCAAAAGAATCTCATCAGTGTTTTATTACATCTGTGTGTTTGTGACCAGCTTCCTGTGCCTGGAATTTACCATCAGTTGTTACATTTGTAATAAGTCAGTAGTTGGTCTTCTTCCCTCCATCTTCTTGGACTGACCGGTATATTCACAACCAATAGTTGCAACATTATTATTTTCTTAAATCACTCCAAAACAGGCCTACAACAAAAGACAAGTATGTATATTGATCTAGTAAATGATCTTGGGAAGACAGGGAAGGAGTTGAGAAGGGGTGACATGGAAGAGAGGATGTTAATGCCTTGGTTAATGACTGTGGTATGTCTAATGAACTCTCTAAGAGAGTGTGGGGGAAAAAGCGTCAGGGTGATCCCTTAGTGAGGTATGGGCATTTATTCACTGACCATCCTTGATGGTTTGATGCTTGCCCTTCACTGGATGTTAAATGTAGACATAGCCAGCCTGTCTTGAGCAGTCTTTCCAGTTGCAGAAGAACTCCCTGATGGGAAAACACTATGCTGGCAGTTGTGAGCTGTCCTTACTATGCTCAGGAGGAATACTGACTAGAGGTGGCCTCCAAAGGTGACCATGTATAATATGGCTAGGGGGCTGACAGCATTCATTTCACTTATTTTAATATTTAGACTACACATAGGCAAAATAAACAATTGGAATACATGGTTTCTAGAAGTTATAAAATTCTGATGATGGAGAATTGATTTTCTGGGGGAATTACCTTTCTATATACCCCTGTTCCATTAGGCACACTATGTCAGGTTTTCGAGAGGATGTTAACATAGCTTCTACAGCAGTGGTTCTTAACCTTTCTAATGACGTGACCCTGCAATACAGTTCCTCATGTTGCGGTGACCCCAAACCAAAAAATAATTTTGGTGGCTACTTCAAAACTGTAATTCCAATAAATAACATTTCAGCATGGTATAACATGGGTTTAAATATGTATTTTCCAAGGACTTTAGGCGACCCCTGTGTTTTGGTCATTCGACTCCCACCGGGGTCGCGACCCACAGGTTGAGAACTGCTGGTCTACAGGATGCTAACCTTGCTGTAGGTGAGAACTGAAAAACACAAAACAATGTCACAATGGAAGCCAAAGCCCAGGAAGGGTGCTACAAAATGCTCTCCTAAAATATTCTGTAGCTTGGATCCATGAGAATTACTTATATTTCCAAAACATTAAGTGTTTTTCAAATCTCCATTACAAACGATTTCACAAATGATAGGTCACGATCACTTGGTTGCTGTGCCCCTCATGACTCATGCATTTACTAACTGGCTGGAGGGAAGCATTTCCTTGTGTCCTGAGCACAGAGCTCACGGAGACTAAACCTGACCTTCATGAGCTCGACTCCTGGGAGCACAGCAGGGGTGATCAAAGACCTGTATCTACTCTGTTTCTAATTCAGAGCTGGGGGAAGTGTGGGTAATTTAAATGAAACTCACATATGCATAGTTTATTTGTAGATATGGTTGTATAAGAGATTTGTAATGAGTTGTATATGCTTAATTTGAATGCTTGGTAAATTTTGGTTGTATGCTTATGCGTATGGCATGTGCATTAAACCATTTGAAGAGTTGCCTTTGGTTATAAAATCTCAGCGTAAGGACTCTGGCAGGGCAGCCCTGCTACACATCTGGTTGTTTCTTTGTTCCCAGGGAGTGACTAATTTTCATCAGATCTACTTGCACCTCCTACCTTCCAAGTAGAGAGAAGATAGATTCCAGAATGAAAGCAGTGACGCTGATGTGTATATCGAGAAATTTAAAATTCTTTTGTAGACCACAGAACCTTAGCGTTCTGGGTTAGATTGAACTTTAAAGAAAATAAGTAATAGAGGTTTGTGGAGGAGCAGTGATTCACCCAAGGTCCTGGCTTATCCTTAAGTTGGATATAATCTCGTTGGCACACTTGCTTTGTCGATAGCAGGCTATCACTATTTTGATTAATGGTAGTGTCTGGCGTCATGTAAAGTTAAGACCCTTTTATGGATTCCTTTCAACACAGTAGAAGCTATTGCAGCCATAAATTTTCTCAAATGCAGCAGCTGTGGTGCAAGACAGTAGTAAAAATTCTGACGTTAATCTCTCCTTTTTTTTTTTTTTTTTCCTGAAGACTTCAGTATTTTATGAACTTTTAAACTGTCCCCTATAAGTTGAAGTGGGGCCATATGCTAGTAACTGTCGCCAAAAAAACAGCCTAGGACAAGAGGACCCTTGATGGAGGCATATTAAGGAGAGAGGCTGGAAGAAAGCAAAGAGCAAAGCTGTGAAGTTAGGAAAAGGGTATTCACACAAAGCTTTCTATCCTAGCCAGGCAATGCAGTGAGAGAATGACTGCCCTGGCAACTGGCAAAAGGAAACACAAGGCTGAAAGTCTCAGTAAACACTCTGGCTTTGTTTCTCCCTAAAGATTGCCAACACATTTTTAATTCTCAACAGATACATTATACCTAGAGCTAAACAAGGTACAGATTTATCTTTCTGGGAATAAGTATGTATTAACTCTGCAACACTGTGGAGAAGGTTTGAATCATTTATTCCAGGCTTAGTAATAAACAAAAACACACAAAGAGGAAATTGTTCCCTTTGTACACCATAGACCTCTCGTTGTCTGCTTTTGTTTAATAACTATCAATGTTTATAACTACCAATGTTTTATGACTGCTTGACAGAAGAGATCACTGCCTTGTAGTTAGAACTTATCCAAACAAATGTAGCATATTTCTTTGATGCAAGGGTGATGTGTTTTAGAAATGGATTCTTTAACGGATTATAGGCATTGCTTTTCCTTTGCAACATCCTAAAGGCTGAGAAAAATATGTAAAATACAAGATGCTAATAACAAACACCACATTTCCTAAAGTAAACAGAGAAACAAAAGGCTCTATATCCTGGTACAAAAAGATGTTGATGACTGTACTTCAACAAGGAAAGACAAAATATGTTTAGAGCCGTAACTGATAGTTTAATGTAACTCATCATTAAAATCCATGGAATAGTCAAGAGTTGAAGACACCTGCCACCAGGAGAGGGAAAGCTGAGAAAATGTTTTTTGCCCTTGGTTGCAGTGGGAGGTAATTGAATTGCAATTACCGAACAAAATTTGTTGAGAGACACTCTAATAATCTGTGCTGAGGTAGATATCATATTATGACACGTGTAATGTATAATTTTCCCTGCTTGATGAAGATGAATGACAAAATTAAATGTCATTTCTTAAACATCTAAACAACAGCTATATTCATAACAGCTTGTAACAACCTTAATCTGTTTTCTGATCTGGATCATAAGTCAGAAAGCCACGAACCTGTCTCAGTTTATGATTCTGGAAAACTAACTTCTGTTCTCTGCAGAAAATGAGGGAAAACATCTTTCTTAGCCCTTTGACTGAGGGCAACAAGTGAGGTGAATAGTGAAGGACCAGCGCAGCAATGACGTGCACATGTGTCTTTAACATGATAAAATATTTCAGTGCAGTATTGAATCTAAATGTTAGCTGGCTGGTATTACATTGGAAAACCAAACTGAGAGTTGCAGTGAAACTTCACCATGGGGCTCCTTTTAGTGGGAGAATATTTAAGGGTGGTGGCATACTTTGAGTGTTTTTCAATTTACTTGAGGCCTCAATCACAGGAAAATAAATCTGAAGAGGAAAAGAGTTTAAATGTTAAGTACTAACTTACCAGGCAAAACTTTCCAGCTGAACACAGGAGACATTGATACATGAACCTAATGTCAAAAACTAACTACATGGAAAAAATTAACACAACGCCAGCAGAAAATACCTGATTCCTATGGTGTGAACACAGAGGCTAGGTTTTAATAAGTGATTGTTACAGATAATACATGGTTTCTTATTCTCTAATCCACAAAACAGCAGTGTAAACTATTATATTACAGTGAAACTAGCAAATGTATAGTTAGTATGGTTTCCATAACAAATTACCAGGGTTCAGGGCTTAGCCAACAGAAAATTATTTTTTCATAGTTTTAGAGGCTAGAAATCTTACAGCTTTGTGTCAATAGGGTTGATGCCTGATAAGCTCTGTCTTCTTGGCTCATAGCTGTCTGTTTTTCCTGAGTCTTCTCTCTCTATGTTGAATGATGGTCCTTGGTAAGAATCTCATTTTTACTGCAAATACCTCTTTAGAAATCCTTTCCCCAAGACAGTCACACTCTGAAGTCTTCAGATTAAAGCTTGAACAAATGAATATTGCAGGGCCATAGTTCAGCTTCCTAGAAATGGATTGTGTTCTATGGAGCTGATAGCACTATGGCATGTCTTGGTTGCTGAAATGACGGTACTGTATGTTATAGCTATACTAAGAATGGTGCAGTAGCAACTTAGAGTAGCTATTTAACTTAAAAAAAAATCACTTTTTAACAAAATGGTCACTCTGGCCCTTGTGCCTGGTCATTTTCTTTAACACACATCTCTGCCCTTGGGTGGTTCCAGAAGGAACAAGTGGCACAGTGGAGATACCATAGACTCCTGAACTGTCTATGGAGTAACAGTGACCATCACAGCCACTAAAATCAGATCTTGTCATGGCCATCACCATTTAAAAGCACGTTTCCTCTTCCTAGTTATGAATTTTAAAGAGAGGAACACGGCCAGCACAGCCAGCTCTCACACTGCCCTTCCTTGACTAGCCAGCTACTGAACACCAGTCCTTGAGCGATTCTGCTCAGATATTCCTTTAAGAGCTATAGCAAGCCTGTAGAGGTGTAAACTTCATGTGGGCCTCCTTGCCCAACTCCCAATAACTGACACATAGAATTATTTGTACTAATCATTGATGTGAATTGGGCTATAAAAAAGACTTCCAATCAAATTTGTAGTTTGCAGGTGAGGCTAGTTTTGATGCTCAATGACAGATACTTTTAGCATGAAATAACTTTTCTAGTGGTTTTCCTGTCTCTTAAAGCCAACTGCATCCTCTACACTCTTGTTTTCATTGCAGGACCACTCTCAGTGGCCAAGCGAAGAAAACCAGCGCAGCATTCTGCAGTTGTTGAACAGTAAAGAAAATGCAGTCCTTAACACAGTGGACCTCTACGCAGCCTTATGCAAGAAGAATGAAATCCTGTGACTTGTGACAAAATGAACCAAAGTGGAGAGCATTATATTGAGCAAAATAAACCAGGCACAGAAAAACAGCACTGCCTGGCCCCACTCAGAGGTGGGATATAAAAATGGCTGATGATATGGAAGTTGGGAATGGAATGTTGGTTTCCAGAACCTGGGATGAGGGGGAAGGGGGAAGGAGAACATTTGATCGATGGATGCTAAGTCATATTTGCATAAGGATAAGAAGCTTCACTGTGCTCTTGCACAGTGACTACAGACAATGATAGTGTACCAGGCATTTCAGAAAGCCAGTAGAAAAGAGTTTGAATGTTTTCACCACACTTCATGGTAAGTGTTTCAGAGTATAAGGTATGTTTCATATTTCTTAAACATTATATTATGTATACATGTACTGATTGAAATATCACATGGTATCCCATAGGGATGTACTCTTGTTTTTAGGTTTCAGCTAAAAATATATGGAATTTAAAGATAAAAATTGGACAGGGTTTCCTTTCTAGGGCTAAGTTCTCCTCCTGTCACCAAGACTGTGCAGCAAGGCTTCTGGTTCTTTATTTTAGGAGTTAGGTTAAGGGTGGCTTCCAGGTATGTGAACCCATGTAATATTTACCTTAACAGCCCCTCTCTCTGATGGACATGAGTGGCTATATGGCCGAGGGAAACGTTCAGGTCATCTACCCTAACTATGTTTGACTTTCCCTGTGTAACTTAAACTTGAGTAGGCTTCTCAGTGCATGGGACTTAGGGTTGGTAAGGAACTTTCATTTACTTCTCTTATCTTAAGATACTTAGCATCCACGTAGGTGGGAGGGAAAACTGTCAAGAAAGATACTTTGCTGGAGAAGTGGGCGATTTGTCCAAAGCAATAAGACTGCTGAGTAAAGGCCACACCATGGCTTCACGTGTGCAGTTCTTTTCTCCCTCTGTGCCTGCAGAGAGTCAAGTCAGCCACTTTGGCTGAGTTAGTGTGTGATGGAATTTTTCTTTCAGTTCCTCACAAAAATTAACAGAGTTAAGAAAACTGGCTTTGCTTCATGTGTCGTAAAGCACAGGGGAAATAATCATTGTAGATCCATCTTCAGTTGAAAGTGTTCAAAATCATTTTCTGGCTCTTCTTCTAGGACACCTGCAGAGGAATGGTATTATGGTGACCTAAAAGTTCCAACAGGTTAAAGCTTTATTTTCCTTTTTTCTCTTGGGGAAAAATTTCAGGATAAATAATCACACCACAAAGGGAACATAACCTAATTTTTTGGGAAGCCTTAGAAAGCTCTTGGAGCAAACAAAGTAAGGCAGAAAACTGACACTGTTAAAAGTAAATAATTCTTAAAAACTTTAGAATGGTTTCCTCTCTTTTAAAGACAGAAAAAATGCTAAAAGATAAATATTAGAATTCAGTTTTACAGGGCTAGGGAGATAGCTCCGTGGCACAAGTACCTCCCTGGCAAGTGCAAGGTCGTGAGTTTGAACCCTGGTCCCACCAAAAAAAAAAAAAAAAAAAAAAAAAAAAAAAAAAAAAAAAAAAAAAAAAAAAAAAAAAAAAAAAAAAAAAAAAAAAAAAAAAAAAAAAAAAAAAAAAAAAAAAGAATTCAGCTTTACAATCTATTCAATTAGTAATTTTCTTGTTTTATTATTTTTACTTGATAATTTATTTTAGTCTTTTTGAGACGGTCTCTCTATGCAGTTCAGGCTGGACTTGAGATCACTTTTGTAACCCAGGCTGGTCTCGAACTGGCACTGATCCTCCTGCCTCAGCCTCCCAAGTGCTGGGATTACAGGTGTGCGCCACCTTGCCCAGCTTTGACAAATTTTGTTTCCTACAAGTTTTTTTTTTTTTTTTTTTTTTTTTTGTATCTCATCCTCAGGAGAGTCTTATACATTGTATGAACTGATCACTCAATAGCTTTCTTGAAGTCTAAAACACTCCTTGTACAGTGGGGCTGAGCTGAGAAAACCAACGTTCTACTAGGTGTCCAGGCACATACCTAGATGTGCTGGCTCAGATGCTTACCAGTGCCGGCATCCTGACATGTCCTGTATTCTGGTGTTTATTTTTCCTGTGTTGTGAGTGATTTTCTTTTCTGAGAAATGTTAAATTACATTTACAGTATATTTGGTAACATCCTGAGAGACATCAGAAACCAAGTCAACCTCACTGTTTCACGTGTCTCTCTCCTCTTCCTGTGTTGTATGATATTTAAAGGGTTCTGTATTCGGGTTGTTTAGGTTGGAAGTGACAGAAGCATAAGTCCAAATAGCTTAGGCAAAAATAGAAAGGACTAAGTTTAGGTGGATCTTACTGCAGGCAAAGTTTATTCTAAGCACTTGTATGAATACATCAGATTTCCCTCTTGTGTGCACATGTGTGAGTGTACACGTACACATTCTCTGTCATCTTTCAGTAATGCTTACACCCGCAGTTTGGTTCTGTTTTATTTTCTATTGCTATGTAACAAACCACCAATGTTAGTCAGCTTTCTGCTACTGCAATACATACCTGGGAAAACTAACATGTGAAGATAGAATATTAACGTTGGCTCACAGCTTTGGAAGGTTCAGTGCCTGGTTAGTTGGATCCATTGCTTTGGGCCTGTGATGGCCTGTCTTGGAGGAGCACATGGTAAAGCAAAACCTATCATGTCATGAGTAGGATGTGAAGGAAGAAGAAGAGGGGGCTTCTTAATTCTTTCAAGGGTACATCCCCAGGGACTAGAGGGTCTCCTATTGGTTCAGATACCTTGAAATTTCTCCCAACTTTAAATGTGCCAATTTGGGGACCAAGACTTAGACATATGAATCTTCGGGAGATATTCTAAAGCTGCACTCTAGTACCTTCCTGGACTCTCCACTATGTCCATAATATTCTGTGAATTAATAACTCAGAAAGAACACAACAAAGAGCTTATCTTTGCACACATTGCTAGAGACCATATCTTGAAAGACTTGTAATCTCTGTGATGACTGGGGCCTAGAAAGATCTGGAAGTTCATCATTTATGTAAGGGACTGCTAATGCTCATGGTTGGGTGGGAGCTCAGCAAGAGCTATTTGACAGATTATTTACCTCTACTTGCTCCATGTGGCTGCTCGGGCTTCCTTGTAACTTGGTGAGCAAGTGTGTTAAAAAAAAAAACAAAAACCAAAAAACTCATAGCCCTGTGTTACCTTTCATGCCCTACTCTCAGATGATAAACAATGTTATTACTATCATTTCCCAAATTCAAGAGACCAAAATGCAGATCCCTTCTCCTTCTCATAAGAGGCATGTGAATGAAGAGTATAAGCAGGATGGGAGGCATTTTGGGGTTCATCTTTGCAAAATCCAATCAGCCACACTTTTATTCCCAACCTGGTTCCATGCACATGGTGGCAAAGATGTTTGGCAAATAACTCCAGGAAAAATGATCTTTGTGCTGAAGATCTCAGAAAGAGAAGGGCTCCTCCTCTCTGTGTAACTCTCACTCCCAAGCCAAAGGCTTTGATTGGTCAGCATGTGTAATATGCTCACGTCGTTGTAGATGCTCCAAGGACTATAGTAAGCCAGGGATAGTAATTTACAAAAAGAAAAACTGTTTTTGTGATACTAGCAGACAGAAATGACAAATGTTCACTACATACAGTTAGTGCATTTGCCCATTAAGTATCATCCTGTCCCTTCCTGTCTAAAAAATTCTAAACCAACTCCTAGGTCACAGGAACGTATATGTTTTTCTGAGATAGCACTTATCCAACCATCCGACAGTTGTTGATTTCCCTTATCTTCTCACAGGAATCTAACCATTGTCCATTTACAATGATGTCTTCTTTGGCAGTGTGCTTAGAATATCACCCATGTTGTAGAACAGTCATTCTCAAAGTGTGGGCCTTGAACCAGCAGCATAGCATTACCTAGTGCTGAGGACTCATTAGAATTGCAAATTATCATACTCCCCTTGTAGTCTTACAGAGCAAGAAATGCTAGGGGTGGGTCCCAGCCCTCTGATTTTGAACAGGCTAGATGATGATTCTGAAGCATGCTGTAGAGTGCCAGCTACTGTTCTAATTGTTCAAAGGCATTGATTGGTTGTTCAAAGGGCAAAGTATTCTCCTCTACCCAGGTCTTCCTGTGTAAAGGTCCTCTGGCCAGTCATCTGTGCTTCTGGTGCTTTGAGCATTTGTGAAGTTGAAAGTGAACATTGCCAGGGAAAATAATTGTCTACGGAGCAACTGGGCACAAGAATTGGTGCTGAGGTACTGTCCCTCTACCCAGCTGTAAGTGGTGCAGGGTTACAGAGGAGGAGGTCCTAGGGAGGGGCCTGGAGGACCCTGCTTATGGTTAGCAGTAGGTGCATCAACCGTTTACAGTCAGAGCTGCCAGGAACCACCAGCATGCTGAAAGCTCCGGGAAGAAGTGCTGCTTCTCCTTACAATTTCTTTTCATCATGTTGACATGAATGCAGTATGGCAAAAAGATAACTTATTCCAAGTTGCACAAGATGTTTCCCTGCACAGCCCAGCCCCTGTGCCTGTACTCGTGCGGAGACACATGGACACAGATGCACATATGGCCAAATTATCTCCTCAGTTACATATGTACATGCACTAATGATTTCAATGGGAGTTGCCCATAATAAGCAAGGGTAGGATTTGGCCCATGCAATTTACATTGAACTAAAGCCCAATTTGTAATACTTTAGTTGAAAACCAGCAGTGATTATAAGACTAGCGCGTGATTAAAGCTTCACCTTCAAAATCTGCTGCCCAGAAACAAACAAAAAAGTTTTAAAAATCATTACGTATTTTTTCAACTTATAGTAAAGAATGAATTCTTAAAACTTCCAGACTAAGAAAAGAATTAAAGTATTGGGGGAAATTGGATATTCAGGGAGGCTGTTTTTCATTACTCTGCAGCTAATGAAAAAAGTGAGACTTCAAGTAGGATTCTGCTTTTATTGTTTCTATTCCCCCAAAAGGACCTTCACCACATTTTCTGAAGCCATATCTGTAACTATTTTTTTTTTTTCTGCAGTCAGTTGAATTCCAGGAAACAACATTTGGTAAATTTTTGAACTCTCGATTTTTCATTGTGACTTAAAAATTGTTCACTCCTATTCGCTGTTGTGTAACAAACCACCCGGCCACTGAGCAGCTTACAACAGCCATGGATCTTGTATTGGAATTGTGGGCCAGGGAATCATGGGAGGATCACATGACTGCTGGTCTCTGCTCCAGCTGGGGCAGCTGGGCATCAGGCCTTGTGGGATCCACTTCCAAGGGGGCTTCCTTACACACTTTTATGGTCTCCCTATGTGGACTTTCCATATGGCTAGGGCTTACCTCAGCATGTAGTTCTTCTCCCCAAGTGTTTTCCAAGAGGCAGGAAGCAGACTGTGCATACAGGGTGAGTGAGAGTTTCACTTAAAACTGGGAAATGATAACTTCCCATATCTATTAGGTAAACCAGTTTCAGTAGCTGCAGAAACTCCAGTGGGCGACAAGATTTTGCCTGTTGGTGGGGGCATAGCCAGGTTCAGTGAAAACCTGGAGATGAGAGGCTGAGCTTCAGAAAATACAACCTGGCACCTTCTCAAAGTCTGAACGAACTTAACGCATTTTTATTTGAACAGCTGTTACAGCCATTGGTGTTAGTTTAGCAATATCATGCCCTATCATCACAGAAACCTCAAACAGTGTATCATATCCTAGGATAACATAGAGAAAAAGCATTCATTTTTCTATACAAAGGAAAAACATGCAGCTAGAAGTAGTGCTCACTTTAAATTACTGAGGTATGTAAGTGTTGACTGAACTTAGCATATGATCCGTGGAAATGCGAACAAAATAAGTAGTTTCAGAATTGTGGAAAGTGTCTGCCTCATTCTTGCCTCAAAGGATCTGATAAGATTGCTTAGGCACACACAATTTATTTGCTTCAAAACAGACTCAGACAAGAATATAAGTATGCTCTCTTTGGGAAGTGATCCCAGAAAATACAGATGGAAGGAAACAGAGAAAGTAACAGGGAAAGGAAGGAACCCAGTCCAAGATAACTCAATCAGCGGGTCAGCCTGTAAACGGCTGATCTTCAGCCTGGAGACGCTAGGAGAAGCCCCGTGCAGCGCAGTTCACAAGGGAGCTGCAGCCAGATGGTGCAGAGAGCCCTCAAATTTATCTGCCAACCACCATCTTCTCATGGTGGGCGGTTGCTCCTGTTTGCTTGTCTCTTGCTCCCAGCTATGCAAGTTCCTGTGATGCCAGAGAAATCCTTGGCCAAGGAGCAGGGACAGTAGAGCTTAAGAGGGGCAAGCTGACTGTCTAGAAGCTGTTTACCATACCAGCTTGTGGACTCCCATGGTTCAAGGTGGCCTGGGCGGGACAAGGCATCAACAGCCTTAGCTGCATGGTTAGTGACACGAAATTTTGAAGTGTCATAGTCACTATCATTTACTATATATGTACTATGCCCCGGCTACTTTGTATGAATTATTTCAGTGAATTATCACAATCATCATATGAAATAAATAGTACTATCACCCTTTTAATAGATAAGGAAGCTGGGTCTTATAGAGATTCAGGAAGTTCTTCCAAATCACTTGGATGGAAATTTTGGTTTTGGGCCATAACTGTACATTTTTCTGGTGTCATAATCCTCGTTTTTTTTTTTAAAATCACTCTACTATTCTAACACATTAGGGCTCTCCTTTTGTCTGGAGTCCAACAGTAGCCTCCTTTTTTTTTTCCTGATGTCATTCTCATCTCCCATCAAGCAGCCGAGTGACTTCCCAAAGACCCAAACTGGATTCTGTCTCCCTTCCTACTGGTTTCTCCTTGTACCTGGAGTCATATGTCATGTCAAGGCCTACCAGGCTTATTTACCACTGCAGTTGCAGTTTACTGTGGTTGCTGTGGCCCTCTGAGCTCCAGCTACACTGCCAGGACTCATTTCTATCTCTCTACATCCCTCTATTTGCTACTTCCTTAGAACCTCTGCCCTCACTCTTTCTTCAGCTTAAAATATGTTTTTCTTCAGGGCCTCAATGCCACTTGGGTCCTTCCTAACATTTGGGTCTCAGCTGAAATGTTGACTCGTGAGAAGTGTATTACCTACTATAGTGGATTTCTAACTGGTGGTCAACTTGTTACACCCAGCTGAATTGAACGCATGGTTCTGGGTGTGGGAGGACCACCTGAGGATTGTTGCCAGCAGCATAAAGGCATAACAGGAGAAGCTGTTGGAACAGTGTTAGCAATGCTATTTGGAGAAGCTGTTGCAGCTGTTGGAAGCTGCTAGTTCTCTTGGGCTCTTGTCATGATGGCTTTCCCAATGAGCTTCAGAGGAGCTTTGGTCCTCACCTTGAGCATCAATTCCTGGCTCCAGAGGGGAAGGTGGTGCACTGCTCAGCCTCATGGAGAAGCGTGACAATTGGCTTTCCTCCTTAGAACTCAGCTATCCTCATCACTGGAGGAGCTTGGGACCTCACTGTAACTAAGGATGGCTGTCATACTTTTGGGGAAACTCTGGTGCTTACTGATGGGTTTCCTCTGTCTTAATAAGAAATTCTGCCAAGTCATCTTGGAGGCAGGCCAATGTGGCAGAGGCCACTGGAGGCCATGGGCTATGCTTTGCCTTTCTCCTCTCTGGTTATATTACAACTTCCCACTTCCTGTTCGCAATAGCCTGTTTCCTTGTTCCTGTCTCCTGCTCAATCACCATCCAATTACTACCTGCCATGTCACACAGACTTCCCCCTAAGCCCGACCTCCATCTTGGCCCTATGTAGCCTTCTTCTCCTAGCCAGGCCCTTGGAGGCTCCATGTCTCTCCTTTGCTGTGGTCTTTCCTGTGCCTGCAATAAAGGCCTCCTTTAACTTCCCTGTCTCTTTACTGCGCTGAAAAACCTAACACTTACCATGAGTGCTGCTGTCTAGATCCGGTTCAGATCCCTCAGCCTGCTAGCACACATCCATTATCTTGCTAACATAGACTTTGTAGCTTCCACCAATTAACTTCTAGCTTTCACCAATTAACTTTGGACCTGTCCTTCACTTCTTATATATGATTCTTGGGTGATTCCTTATAAACTTATATTCTGAAATGTGTCCTGTATTCTTTTGTCTCTCTTGCAAAAACCTCAAGCCATGGCACAGACCCACATGAAGAATACAACATGTCAGAGTCTCGTTAAGACTGAAGTGTGAGGGTACAGCAGGATGGCTCAGTGGTCTAAAGAGCCTGCAGGTGGCTGCAGGGACCACAGTTCGATCCCCAGCACCACATGCTGTTCCAGCCCTGCCCTGAGGGCAGGCTGAGCCAGCCATAAAATTAAATAAACAAACAAACAAAAGTTCTGAAACAAGCAAAATAAAAGACTGAAGTGTGAATTTTCAGTGGATACCCTTAATTTCTTTCTTTCCTTCTTTTCCCTCCTTTTCATAGATTTGTTTCAGTGTTTCCCTGCGCAGCTCAGACTCATAGGGATCCTCTTCAGCCTCCTGCATGCTGGGACTACAGGCATGTGCCACCACACCCAGACTTGATCACTGGCTCAGTGCACCCCAGGGGTGGGGCCGATATGATATGTGGGACTCAGGGTTGAACCCTGGTCCCTTCCCTTACCAGTCTACTGAGCCATCTTACTGGTCCTGGATCCCTATAATCTCATCACTTTACCAAGAAAGAAAGAGAGGAGATTGATATTCATATATATATACATATATGAATATATGATTCATATGTGTGCATATATGATCCATATGAACATATAAACATACACATTCACATATAAAGCAAATATGCATATGCACATACTTTTTCCCCATGCAAGTGGCTTAACTGTTCTGCAGATTTGTTCATGGCAACATTTTTGTCCTAATGTTACCTACACTAACAAAACCCCAAGAAGTGAATCATGTAACACTTGCCAGGGTCTGTGTTTCTGCGTGCTGTATGTGCAGGTTTGAATCTGTAGGAGGAAAGAGCCTCCTACAAGGCTGCGAGATAGCTCAGTGGTCTAAAGCGCCCTCCGCACCACACACAATGCAAGCCCTACCACAGGGTGCACTGAGCCATCGACCTAATCAAGGCGTGGTGGTCCACGTGTGTAATCCCAGCACAGGGAAGGCTGAAAACAGGAGGATCACTACGAAGCTGAGCTGCGTAGCGAGACTCTGAACCAAATGCATAGAAATGAAATGAAAAAAAGGCCCAGAGTTCATCTCTAGTATTTCCCAGAATAGTTTTTCATGAAGGATTTTTTTTTTTTTTAATTTTGATATTTTAGTACAGAGTCCACAGGGTCTCACTACGTAGATCAGACTTGTTGCGATCGGTCTGTGTTCAGCCTCTCAAGCGCTAGGATTACAGGTGCGCACCACCGTGCCCAGTGTCAATTACCATCTCTGCACACCCCAGGAGTGGAGCCGGTTATAACATGGCAGGAATCGAACCCTGACTGCTGCATCTGCTAAGCAGGCACCTTAATCCGCTGAGTTATTTGGCCAGCTCTTTGGAGGATTGTTTTAAGATACACGAAATTCTTTTGTTAAGGAAGTGTGGAAATTTAATATGGGCCTATACATTAAAGGTTCTGGAATCTTCCATAGTGAATTCATAACATAGTAACCCCTATTTGAGTGTAGATCACACCAACAATTGATTAATGCCAGTGATATTAACATATGCACGAAGAAAACATCTGTGAATTATTTTCCCTGGGACTAATTAATTGATAAAAAATAGAAAAGTTGTACCAAGGTGTTTGAGTTTGAGTGACTGCAAAGGCATCATTTTCTGGTTGCACAGGTTGGTCTTTTTTCATTTCTCCTTTGGCAATAGAAGTTGCCATCAGCTTCTGTGAAAAATCAAAAGAAAGTGGGTGAGGCCCTGATACACCGTCGGCTTCTGCCATCTGGATAGCAGAAGCCACGCTCAAGAGCTTTTCTCCCTCTCTAGCTGGTAAGGTACAGGTTAATTCTACCAGTGCGCTTCTCTTCCGTTTCCATTTTGTTTTCAAAGATGAACCTTGAATTCAAAAATTCAATATTTATTTGTGAGGTGGTGATGGAATGATCCTAGTCTGAAGCCTTTTGTTTTTGTTTATTTAATTTAATTTTAAAGGGTGAAAGCAAACAGCTGAAACAAAGACAGCAACAGAGAAACAGGCCACAGTGCGCATGGTAGTTTCAAACAAGAATAAAAATTTAACAATGGTTGTTATGTTACATATATTCACAGTCAAATCTTTTGATCAGGTCAGCAGATATATGTATGCAAAAATTGGTCCAATTAATTAAGCATTGATGATAACTTTCAATATAAGTTAATTTTTTTCTTTTTTACTTTATTTTAATTTTAAAGAGAGAATACTAATTAATAAGATACTAGAAATGGTGCACATTTAGAAGAACAAGATGAGAGATGTTCAACCTTAGTCTTTGTATTGCACCTTACTGTCTTTGTTGTAGTTATTCAGATGATGGATAATAGCATAGAGAATTAGTCAACGTGAAAATTTTAAACATTAACTGCTACTTTCAAAAAAGTGATGGAAAGGAGTACTACAGTCATCTCATCCATTCCGCCTGGATGCTTGCATGCTTGCCCCGCTTTCTTTATTTCCCTATCTTCTGCCCCTTTTCTCGTCTTTACTGTTTATTCCTTATATTCAGTTTCTTCCCATTTTACTATACCTGCTACTCCTCTCAGGTATTATTTATTCTCTCAGGTTCTTACATTGGTGAGACAATCTGATATTTACACACGTGGGTCTGATTTATTTCACTTGTGAGTATAGCCTTTAGTTACATCCATTTACCTATAATGGCCTCAGGTTTGTCTTCCTTTATAGCTGAATAATACCCTATTATATAAAAATACTGATTTTTATCCATTCCTCAGAAGATGGGCATTTTGGTTTTTTTCCAGTATCTGGCTATGACAAATTGTGCTGCTATACACATGGGTAGTACCGGGCATGGTGGCGCACGTCTGTAATTCCAGCACTTGGGAGGCCGAGGCAAGAGGATCAGTGCGAGTTCGAGACTAGCCTGGGCTACAAAAGTGAGCTCAAGGCCAGCCTGAGCTGTATAGTGAGACCCTGTCTCAAAAAGGGAAAAAAAAAAAAAAATAAACATGGGTGCACAACACTGTGGTATGATATTTTCAGTTCTTTTGGGAAAATACCTAGAAGAATAGCTGGGTTGAATGGGACTTTTAATCCTAGTTTTTTGAGGTGTCTCTAGACTGATTTCTATAGTGGATGTACTGGTCTACAATCCCACCAACAGTAGAGAAGGGTTCCTTTTTCCCCACAGGGTCTCCGCCATTTGTTATTAGTTGTCGCAGCTATTCTGTTTGGGATGAGACTATATCTCTGTGTTCTAATTTGCATTCCTCAGATGACCAGTGCTGTAGAACATTTTTTCATGTATTTATGTACCAGCTGTATTTCTTCTTCTGAGAAGTATGTATTTATCTGATAAGCCAATTTTTGGATTGTGTCTTTGAATTTTGGGGACCTGATTTTTTTAGTTCTTTATATATTCCAGATAGAAGTCATTTGTCTGAGTGAACACTGGTTAATATTTTTTTTCTCAATTGTTGGGTTGTCATTTCACTCTGTTAGTTACTTATTTATTTTTTTTACATGCAGAACCATCTCAATCCAAGTTTTTGATTCTTTGAAGTAGTTCCTGTGCAGTTTGTTTTTGTTGATGAACTCTCCACCTCCCTTTTGTCTTCAAGATTTCTACTTACTTTCTCTTCCAGTAGATTTAGTGTTTCTGTTTTAATGTTTATATCTTTAATCCATTTTGACTTTACTGCTTGGGGAACTAGCTTTAGTTTTTGGTGTGTGGAGAGCCAGTTTTTCCAGCACCATTTGTTAAAGAGGCTATCTTTCTTCCAGTGGACATGTTTGGCCTCTTTGCCAAACATGTGATGTGATAATATGATGGCTGATTGTTCTTGTAGTTGTATCTGCATCTTCTAATCTGCTCCATTGATCCCCAGTTTTTTTTTTTTTTTTTTTTTTTTTTTTTTTTTTTTTTTTTTTTTTTTTTTTTTTTTTTTTTTTTTTTACCAGTACCATTCTGATTTTACCACAGTACCTTTGTAGTATAATTTCAAGTCTAGAATTGTAATGCCTTCTGCCTTTCCTTTGTTGACCAGATTGCCTTTGCTATTCTAGATCTTCTCTAATTCCAAATAAATTTTAGGAATATTTTCTCTAGGCTTGTAAGGTATGTTGATGGTATTTTGATAAAGATTGTGCTAAATCTGTATAATGCTTTTGGGACTATGGCCAGTTTCACAATGTTGATCCTTCCTATCCAGGAGCAAGGAATATCTTTCCATTTTCTGAAACCCACTTTGATATTTTTTCCGAGGTATTGTAATTTTCATTGTAATAGATGTTTTCTTACGTTAATTCCCAAGTAATTTAGTTTTTCATTGCTGTTGTGAAGGTTATTGTTTAATTTCTCTCTCAGTGATGAGTTTGTTATTTGTGTAGAAGACTGTTATTGATTTTTGGGTGTTGATTTTGTACCCTGTTATGCTGCCAAATTTGTTTATTAACTAGTGGCCTCTTGGTGGAGTATTTTGGGTCTTCCATGTAGAGTGCCAACTCATCTGAAAATAATAATTTAACATTCTCTTTGTCTATTCTTTTTTTAGATTTGGTACAGGGTTTCACTATGCAAATTGAATTTGTAGTGATCCTTTTCTATTTTCAGCCTCCCAAGCACTGAGATTACAGGTGTGCATCACCACACCCAGACTCAAAGTTTGCCTAGGGGTGGGGACAGCATGGCATGGGGAAACATGGATCAAACTCCAGTCCCTGTGCTTGCATAAGCAGGCACTTAGTCTACTGAGCTATCTTGCTGGCCTTTTCTTTGCCTATTCTTACTCCTTTTATTTCTCTTTCTTATCTAATAGCTCTAATGGCTCTGGGTAATGTTTCCAGAAACAAATTGAATAGGAGTGGTGGTAATAGATATCCTTGTCTTGTACTCGATTTTAGAGTGAAAGCTCACAGTTTTTCTCCATTTGGAATATGTTGGTTTGTCATAGATGGCTTTTATCAGATTGAGTTATAGGCCTTCTCTTTCAATTCTTTGTAGGACTTTAATCAAAAGCTTATTGTGTATCTGTTAAGAGGATTATGTAGTTTTTGGTTTTGGTTCTATTAATGAAGTATATTACATTTATAGATTTGCATACAATCAACCATTCTTGCATGCCTGGGATGAATCATACCTGTTCATGGTATGTACTCTTCCTGATAATTTGCTGCATTCTATTTACTAGCAATTTGTGGAGGATTTTTATATCTATGTTCATGAGAGAGAGTTGCATGTAATTCTCTTTTGGATGAGTCTGTCTCTGACTTTTTTTTATCAGTGGAATACCTACCTGCAGGGATGATTTTGGGAGTACTGCTTCCTTGTCAATGTCATGGAAGAGTTTGAGGAGTATTGGGATTAAATTATTTTGTAAAATTCAGCTTCAGGACCTGGGCTTTTTCTTTGTTGGTATTTTTTAAAATTACATTTTCTATTTATTTGGCTGACATTGTAATATTCAGAGATTTTAATCTTATTGATTCAGTTTTGGTAATTTGTACCTATCTAGGAAGCTGTCCATTTGTTCTGTGCTTTCCATTCTGTGAAAATAAAGGTTTTCATAGTAGTATTGGTAATCTTTTGTGTTGCCTGAAGAGCTATAGTGATTCCCCTCTTTTCATTACTTAATGCTTCAATTTGTCATTTTTTCTTCCTCTTTTTAAGAGGATAGATAGGAGTTTATCAATTATATCTAATCTTTCAAAGAACCAGCTGTTTGAAGCACTAATTCTTTGTATTGTTTTCTTCACTTGAGTTGTATTAATTTCTGCTCAAATTTTTATAATTCCTGCCTTCTTTGGGCTGTGGGCTTGGTTTGCTCTTCTTTTTTCTAGAAGCTTGAGATACAGCATTAGGATATTT
This sequence comes from Myocastor coypus, assembly GCA_004027025.1. Lineage (NCBI taxonomy): Eukaryota > Metazoa > Chordata > Mammalia > Rodentia > Myocastoridae > Myocastor > Myocastor coypus. The sequence continues at coordinate 42,740 of PVJA010003833.1, read as the reverse complement.
ATTTGTTCTTGTTCTGTTTTCCTGGTATGTGAGTTCACCACTATAAATTTCCCTCTGAGAACTGCTTTCATTACATCCCACAAATACTGGTAAGTTTGTTTGAATTTTCATTGACTTGTAGATATTCTTTAATTCCATCTGTAACTCATTTGTTGTTGAGGAGAGTGCTGCTTAGTTCCCATGTGTTTATGTTTTTCTTGCAGTTTCTTTTGTCATTGATTTCTAGTTTCATTGCACTATGAACAGATAATATATATAAGATAATTTCTGTTTTCTTGTGCATACTTTTTAATTTATTTAGTACAGGGTCTTACTATGCAGATGAGACTCATAGTGATCTTTCCTGTTATTCAGCTTCTCAAGCATTGAGATTACAGGCAAGCACCACCATGCCCAGTCTTATATTTAGTCTCAGCATGTCCTGGAGGCAGGGCTGACAGGGCAGGATGGGGATTGAAACCCCAGTCCCTGCATCTGCCTAAGTAGGTGCTTCAATCCTCTGAGCTGTCTGGCTGGCCCTTCCTAGCATATACTTAAGCATGGTCTATGGACTAGCATGTGGTCTGTCTGTTGTAGAGAACATCCCATGTACAGCTGAAAAGAATGTATTCAGGTGTTGTTGCGTGAGGCACTCTGTACATGTCCACTAAGTGCATTTGTTTAAAGGTTTGGTTCTGTTCTGCAATCTCTTTTCCAATTTTTTGCCCAATTGAATCTTTTGAGATAAGAGAGTATGGAGATCACCTGTTAATATTGTGTTGTTGTTTATTGGATTTTTATGTCCTATAATATTTGTTTTATGTAATTGGGTGAGCCCATATTTTTGTGCATATATGCTTATGACTATTATCTCTTCCTCTTGATGTTTTCCCCTAATGAGTATGTAGTGGCCTTATTTAGAACTCTTTACTTTGATTTCTGTGATACTTTTTTGTGAAAGTTTGATAATAGGTAGCTGTATCACCGATATTAGAACTTATCTGTGAAGAGTCTATACCTTAGGTATCTCTTCTGTGTCAGAAATTCTTGTTTTGTGTGTGTTCCACGTTTGCACTCTCTGTTGATTGAGAATGGGATATTGGTTTCTGCTTGGCATTGCCCTTTGTCCTTCAGTATAGGACTTTGTTGAGTTTATTAGTAAGTTCCTTGAGACTTCCAGGCAGGCTAGCTCACCTTGGCCACCTCCTGCCACCACTGTGCCATGACGAGCTTCCTGGTTGGTCTGGGCCTCCGTCTGGACACCACTGGGCCTAGCAGGGTGCCTCAGCTCACCGTGTCCAGCTGCAGGGCTCACTACCTGCTCCTGGTCTGGGCTGCTGAGTTGAACCTGCTGGTTCTGGCACCTCTACTGCTCTGCACTGCTGTGCTGGGCCCATAGACCTGGCTGCTTCTATGCATAAAGCTTTAAGAAGCTTCCATTAGAGCACTTCAGGAAGCTGAGGGAGAAAGTCACAAATTTTGTCTGAGCAGAGCATGAGTAACAGAGCCGAAGGATATATCTTGATGTGAAGACTCTGAGTTCAGTACCCTCCAGTGGGAAGAAAAACAGAATGTTCTTAAAAATGGAATAGAAAGAGTTAAACACTGGACGTTGAACAGTATTTTTGAGCTTTTTCTTGCTGAATTCTTGCATTTATTATTTAAATATGTGTGTGTGTGTGTGTGTGTGTGTGTGTGTGTGTGTGTGTGTGTGTGTTTAATCTCCAGGTATACAACAAGCATGTTCTAAGGACTGGGAATGTAACAGTGAACAAAGTATAGGTTTTATGATTATGGAGATTATAATTTAATCAGCTAAATGTTAGTAGGATGAAGACAACACATAGATGATGGAATTTCAAGTTTTAAGTGCTATAAAGCAAATCAAAGGAAGATAAAGGCAAAAAGAACAATGAAAGAGTAACAGACAGTTATTCTGTAAGGAAATGGCTACAACCAGAGACACAGTCTTGTGACTCTTTGCAAAAGAAGGATAAAGAGGGACAGGAAATACAGAAGCCACCCCAGGTGTGGCCTTGGTGTGTCTGAGGGGAAAGGAGAGGAAACATGGCCAGAGAGGTTTGCAGAGCCACAGTGGGAGCATGAAGGATCGCAAACTGCTGCGTCGTCTCTCAAGGAGTTTATAATCCAGCTGTGAGCCATAGTTTAAAAACACAGAACTCTAGGGTGAGATTTAAAATATCTAATTTCTCTATATGAAGGTTTTATGAGGAGGATGGATAGTGGATCCTTCACACAGTAAGGGAGGGAAAAACGTTTTTGATAATTTTGAGAATTACATACCAGGTGCTTATCTTACAGATATAGAACACACACACACACACACACACACACACACACACACACACACACACACAGACTTCTAAGAAGTTCACCCATAAAGAGACACTTAGCTTGTGTAAGTTTATTTGCCAAACTGGTTTATCATGAGGTCTTTCGTTTCTTCAAGCATGTTTAAGCCTGAGAAATCATGAATGGTGGTTGTCTATTTTCTAAATTCCTGACTCAGTTTCCTGTAGACATTCTCTTTTGCTTTGAATACGGTGTTTTGCTATGCAGAAATTGTAAAGAAATAAGAGAACATTAGGGGCTTACATGTTTTATCTTCACTTGAAGCAAAGCAACTGACGCTTTTTACTTTGAAGTACTTCCCAAATTTTTAGCATTCCAACTAGAAGGACCAACATTAATTGAGATGAGAAATGTGCTGTTTTATTAGGTCCCAGCTCAACTGTTTGCATAGCTCTTCTAAAATTCAGTCTGATTTATGACCCATTTGAAATATAATAGTTTTAAAGAGTCTATCATAATGACATTGTTAAATGCTAAATAAATTCCACTGTGGCTATCAGATGAGAAATATACAGTCAATGAATGATATATTTCAAAACCCCCAAGTGAAATTCACATGAAATTTTATGTGCATCAGAACAGAATAATTTGTGGTTCTTGCAAGGAGATCTTCAACAGTTATGTATGCGTATTTATGGAATAAGAATCCCAGACTTGGCATGTTACCCCCAAATGCTGCTTCTGAAATCCTCAATAAAGTCCACCTGCTCTGACTTCCATTAGACCTTCTACTACTGCAGGGCAAGCTGAGGGGTGCAATGGTGTCTCTCTTGGAATATTCAGAAATGAGTCTTATGGGAGAAATGGTAGGCTGAGGACAATTAGTGGTGGAAAGGAGGAGGAATGGATAAGAAGGAGGTAGGGAAGTCCACATCCTGCTGGCTTTGCAGCTAACTTTTTTTTTTGTTTCCCCACAGGGCTCAAGCATTTCCTATTGAGTGTTCTTTGCAATGAACATTCTGAATGTGGGACTTTTCTAATGATGTATGTGAACAGGGGTCTCCATATCAGGCCCTGAACGGAGGGGTCTCATTCATGGAGAAGCCAGCGGCTGCTCCCCAAAGCCATGCTGCTGATGCAGGACTAAGCGAGGGGCTGGGTGAAAGAGAAATTTTGTATCTGTGTACACTGGTTTCTTTTACAAATTGCAACTTTTGTGAATATGTGGCACAATAAAGCTCTATGCATATAGGTTATTTTGTGTTCCAATTAGCTTGATGTAATTGTTCTTTTAAGTGGCTTAATGGGCTGACCAGATAATTCAGTGAAGTAAAGTGCCTACTTAGGCAGGCGCGGGCACTGGGCACTGGTGTTCAGTCCCTGGCATGTTGTACGGGCCCTGCAGCTGTGGCATGCCGAGCTAGCAACTGAGACTGGGCATGGTGGCATGTGCCTGTTACCCCAGCGCTTGGGAGACTGAAAACAGGAGGATCACTATGAACCTGATCTGTGTAGTGAGACCTTGTAGACCCTATACTAAATACATTTTTTAAAACATGGTTTAAAGGCAAAGTCAATAAAAAGTAATTAAGAAGCTGGTTTTAGCAATGTCTCATGTTTCTCTAATTCAATTTTGCATTTTTATGAACCAGAAACTGAACAATCTTGAGTTATTACTTTACCACTTTTCCTTGCCCACTTTTAAGTCTCCTGGAATAAATCTATGGTATGCATTCATCTCCATTTTTCTTTTGTATTTTCCTTAATTAATTAATTAATTAATTACAGCACTGAGGATCCGATGCAGGGCCTTGCATACGCCAGGCAAGCACTCTCCCGCTGAGATGCACCCCCAGCTCCTCGCGCCCCTTTTTGCACATCTTGATCTTTAGCTCTCAGCGTGAAACAGGCCTGATTTACCTTCCCATTTCTTTCAAATTGTGGCCACATGGTCTTTCGACTGAGTTCTTTTGGAGGAAAATGTGATTTTAATCTATGAATGTCAATTAGGACCCGTATCAATCTGTTCTTCTGGGGACAGTGGGATCTTTTCTTTAGTGTGACTTTCTCCTAGGGGCCAACCTCGTCGAATACGCCACTAGGAGGAAGGACTTTTGAGCCTGCAACTACGGGGCTTCTTGTCCTACTTTCTTCTTTCTTAGTTTCCCCACTCACCCTGACTACTTCCGTGCCTGCCACTTTCTCAGTGCCTATATTTGTATTTCTGCATTGTGTGTGTGTGTGTGTGTTTGAGAGAGAGGGAGAGAGACAGAGACAGAGACAGAGACAGAGAAGGAGTAAGGGAGAATCCACTGAGCCATTTCTGTTCTTCAGTCCAATTCGAGACTCTCCTGTCTGAAATCTCAGATTAAACATCCAGTTGGGAGATTGGGAAATTAGATGACAGAGGTTTTAGATAGTACATTAGAGAACAGGTAGTTCTTTGGCTGCATTTAATACATTTTTGTATTACCACCCATTGAGTTCTTTGACTGTTTCTGCAATTCTATTTTGCCAGAAATTTTGCCAAGGCAGTACACTACAGTCTCAGGGACATTTTTATTGCATGCATCTCTAAAACCTCTTGTAATGAACAAGCTCATTTGTAGGGTTTACAGTAAGGGTTTCCTTTTCCACTACTTCATGATTATACGATGAGGGAGGCCACGGACTTGAGGATGACATCTTTGCTCACTTTCCACCCGGCCTCCTCTCCAGGACACAGCAAGGGTGATTTCATGGGCTTGATTTGAGGGAATGGCCCAGTTCAGCCTTCTTGTTCTTTCTTCCCCTCTTCCTCTCCCTCAACCCTCATCCCTGCATCCCTGGCTCCCTTCCTTCCTCTTTCCCTCCCTCTTTTCCTGCCTGTCTGCTTCTTGTTCTTTCTCTCCTATTATAGCAATCAGCAACATGGAAGAAGGGTGGCAAGATAGCTCAGTGGGCTATGTGCGTGCTTGCTTTGGCAAGTACAGGGACCAAGGTTCAATCCCACACTGAGCCAGCAACAGAGTCTGGGCGTAGTGGCATATTCCTGTAATCCCAGAGCTGGGGAAGCTGAAAACAGGAGGATCACGATGAGTCCAAGCTGCATAGTGAAACTCTGTATCAATTCAATAAAAGGAAACTCGTGTTAAAAGCAAAGGTGAAATATAGACAAGTTTCTGAAGTGTTCATTTTCAACCCATTTCCATCGATCTTAGCTTCTCTTCTTCATAATCAGTAAATTGGATATTTTGTTTTCCTAGTGTCTGATTCCTAAATTTTTTGTCTCATTTTTTTCTTCTCTTGAATACTGAGGAGGGGCACGGATGGGTCTCACCCTTTGGTGCTGTTTTTACATTTAGATCTATAGAATTTTCTGCTCTTAACTTTTCCACCTTCTGGAACACTTTGTGAGACTGAAAAACACATCCAGAAATGCTTTGCAAAGAGAAACTGGATCAGCCTTTCAGAAGTAATTTAGGCAAATTTAACAAGGATCCTAGGGAAGTTTACTTAGCAAGGCAGCAGTCATCAGGATGGAATGATTGGATCTTCTCTGCCAAATCTGGAAGTTGGAACAGTGACCCACCCTCCATATTCAGAAATATGTAAGCACACAAGCACGAGTTCTTGAGTTCTTCAGTTTGTGCTTCTTACCCACCTGTGTAGCACTTGGGGTTAGTGAACATCTTTAACTTGAATATTATTCCATTCACGTGTCATGTGGGAAATGCAGTGTCCAGCACAATTTATAGCTTTCAAAACGAACGTGAGACGTTACATAGGGTGATTCTGGGGAATGGAAGAGAGGTCGTAACAGCTATGGATATAGGAGGATATTGGGTGTTACACTAAAGGGAGAGGGCACTGTCCCTGGACCGGCAGGTGCAGGTGGAGTCCTTGAGTGCCAGCTGGCTGCACTTGCATCCTGTCATACTCTCCCAGGAAGATTTGCAGTAGCATTGTAACTATTTTACTTGAGCCCTATGGAAAATAACAGGTGAGCAGCGTCTCCAGAAGTGATCTTCCCTGGGAAACTTTGAGTTGATTGGAGAAAGTGTAAACTTTAAGTTAGCATCATTTTAGAGAAACTGTATTTGGAGCAGTCTTGAAAGGACCTTCTCATATTTGATGCCAGTTCAAATATTGTAGGTACTTGTGTTCAGCAAAATAATCCAATATAATCCAAGAGACCATCATAGTAGTGGGCTAGCAGAACTGGCATTGTCAGAAGATGTGGAATTGAGTCTTTTGCAAACAAAACATAAAAGGTGGATATAAATGAAGGGCCATTCTGTGTGTGTATATATATATATATATATATATATATATATATATGCATATACAAAATAGTTAGGATGGAGATACAACTATTTTCTCTTAGTTCAATGACAAGAAAGATTTGTACTAATAGTGTTGAGACAAGATATCATATCTTCATCCTGTACTCTGAATACCTACAATGAAGATATGCAATATATTAATTATTATAACTGTCCTACTAATCTGTTTTGAAACTGTCTCATTGCTATTTCTTTCTCATTAAAATTAATAAAAAATAAATGAAAAGTTAGCATCATTTTGAAATAGAAGCACAGTGTTATCAGAAATGTCACTTGTTTCCCAAGTGTTTTTTACATTTCCACAACGATGGAGACCTGGAATGAAAGGATTTGTAAAGGCTCTGTGTTTTGTCACATAGCTTACACGGTTGGAGATAGAACAGTTTATTCTCTTTTGTATTTCTGGTAAACCCTGATCCTTGATAAAGGAAGACCTAAAAACACCATGAGGAAGTGACCCTTTCTCTGGCTCTGGGGAAAGCTTTATTAGGATCACTGTGACAATCCCCCAGAAGAATGTCATTTTTGTTAGAGACCAAATTTTTGTCCCACTGCTTGGCACCTTCTGAGTGCTGGCCCAGACTCTTTCCTGTGCACCTGGGAGAATGCCGCAGGAAGCCTTTCACAGTTGCTTCTGGACATCTTGGAGAGTTCACAACAGCTTAATTTTCAAACATAGATGCTGGCATCTTGCCTGATTGTGAAATGTTTTTAAGGTGTTACAGTATGCTCAGCAGGCCCCATGTCCTAACAGAGAAATAAATAAAAATTCAAAATTTGAGTTCTACAGAGGCAAAAGTCAAATATTTGAAGAAAAAACAGCAATACAAAATTAAAAGTAAGAAGTTGCATGAGTAACTTGATTTTTGCCTATCTTCTGTCCTAATTTGCAAAAAATAAAATAAAAAATAAAATAAATCACCAGACTTAGTTGTTATGTAGAATAAATGAGTTTATATGGACATTTCATTAAGGTCAACTCAATCTTAATGGCATCATAGGAGCTTGCCAGACAAATAATTCTGTGTACCTGAGAAAACCGTGTTCTTTAAGGAAGGTTATATTTTTAAGAAAGATGGCGATAAAATCAAGGAGGAAGAAGGTGGTATCCCCATATGCCAAGGGTTGTTAAATTAAACATGGTGGTCATGGGGTGGAAAGGCTTGCTAGTCAGCTTCTCCAAACCCACTCCACATCTCCAATTGCATTCAGATCAAGGATTAATCTTAGTGGTGGGTTTCTAGGGGACCCTGAAGGGTTTCACTCTACTGTTATTCTGTCCTAATGGCTGCTATGCTGAGTGGCTCACAGGTAGGACCAACAGGACTAAATGCAGACTTTTTTCGTAGTTAACAAATTAGAAATGCGTTCTTCTCTAAATAATGTGCTGGGATTTAAAATCATTTTGCAATCACAAAGACAGAAGTTAGATTTTATCTCCTGTAACTAGAGCAAAGCCAAACAAAGCTTATTTTCCTGGCTGCTAGGATTATTTTATTTTATTTTATTATTATTATTATTATTATTATTATTATTATTATTATTATTATTATTATTTGTCTTTTTGAGACAGGGTCTCACTGTGCAGTTCAGGCTGGCTTTGAGTTCACTTTTGTAGCCCAGGCTGGTCTCGAACTTGCAGCGATCCTCCTGCCTCAGCCTCCCAAGTGCTGGGATTACAGGCTAAGATTATTTTAAAAGTAATACACTTTGACTCAGTACATTAAGAATGAAACCAATAATTTTTGCTCAGGGATTGGCATGAAAGAGTTTGCACTTCCCTTGGATGGCATAAGTACTGATACTAGCTGTGAGAAATAGCAGGCATTGTGCTAGGGTAGAGAATGTTACCCTGCTGTCATAGCCAGCACATGAAGGAGGCAGAGTCAGGACAACTGCAGAGAAATGGAACTGAGGCCTTGATCAAGCCTTTCCTGAAGCTTTTCACTATCTGAAATTTTGAGTTTTGTGAGCCAGTACTTTGTGTTAGAAGCAAATGAATCAGTTGAATTGGATTAAATGAAACTGACTCAACATGATTCCCTGAAATGGAGCTGATGTACTATTCTGACTTATGCCGTGATACACAGAAACATGCATATTAATTTTTCAAAGTGTTCCTATGAGAAACATTGACTTGCAAAGGACAGAGAACAATAAAACATGCAAATTTCAACCTACACCTTCGCAACGTAGGTCAAATGCCACAGCCACTTAGTTTCAACTGATTTACTGGAGAAAACACAAAAGCATATAATAAGAATCAGATGTACTACAAGTTGCATAGAACTAATTGGATTCAACAAACTCTTGGAGATGTTTTCTGCTTGTTTTTTTTTTTTTTTCAATCCAACAATTTAGTCAAAATAGAAACTGTCTTCTTTCAATTCCAAGCAACAAATGAAAAATATACAGTACAACATAAGAAAACAATGCAATTTTGTTCCATTGAAAGACACACACAAATACAAAAAACTACAAACACATGCACAGACACAGTAAAACTTATACAATGACACACACACACACACACACACACACACACACACACACACAAATAATTTACCGAAACACAAAACTAAACTGTCTCATATGCTGAAGTATATGGATCCTTATACACAAAGAAAGGGCATCTGCCCTATCTCAACAATTACAGTTTGCTCTAAAGTGACAACACAAATGACTGAATACCCAGTGGTTGTTCAACTTGTGATAAATAATTTAATATTTGTATGCCTTTTCTATCTTTAAAAATGCAAAGGCTGAAGCCATTATAGAAAATTGTTCTAGAGCCAACTGAAATGCTTAAATAAAGCTAGTAAAATCTTCAAGTGCTTTGATGTTCATTTCTCCTCCTTCATTTTTATCTGGGACTCTAAGGTGGATGGTCTGAGGAAGGACAGGAAAGTAGATAACTGGGGAATGCAGAATGAAGATGAAGGAAGAAGAAAGAATGACTAGAACAGTACCTTTGCAAAATCATACTGGATAGTTTAGAGGATTCAGGAGGGAACAAATAATCTCTATTTCCAGCACCTTTAAGTCCCATTGTCATTATTATAATAATAATCTAATCAACCAGGCGAGCTATGGTCATATTTACGTAAAAAAAAAAATGAATTGCTCAAGTCAGATACCTTTTTTTTGTTTCTTTTTTGAGGTACTAGGAATGCAATTCAGGGCTTCATATCTGATAGACAATCACTCTTCAACTGATCTACACCCCATCTATAAATCAGATATCTTAGTACAAAATATAGTCAGTTTTTATAACTGCTAGAGCAAAGCCAAAAATTGTCCTGATGAAGCCTGTAATACTTCTATTGTCCATGGCCCCACCTAGGAAAATGGTGCTCGCTTGCAAGGCCTGTTGCATTGACTCTCATATTTTATGCCTTATTTATTTCAGCTCTGTGCTTACAGATTATTAAAATAGATAGGGAGTTTGATCCCAAAGCAGCAAAGCTATAGGCTGTCCAGCAAATTTGAGCATGACCTGGCTCTAGCAGACAAACTGGACCAGTCAAATTTTCCATCTCTGGGAGTGAAATTAAGAAAGACAGAAGCATCTGCCAGTTGGCAACAAAGCAGCAATTGCACAGTTGCCTCAAGGTGAATTTGAGGCATTGTAATCCAAATCTGTGTGCAGTCAGGAGTGTGCATGGAGAAGCAGATTTTGGAAGGAATGGGGGATCTGATGTGGAGAGTACACAGGTCTGCAGTCAACATCAGCCACACCGATCATGGATCGGAGGGAAGTGTCGCAGATGCCTGCTCTGGGCTCCCTGACAACGCTGTGATCCTCCAGATCTGTCTGAAGTGGACTGTGACAGTATCTGTCACATGACAGACTGGATCTCTAGTGGTGCCAGGAGGATCGTTGCAATCAGCTGCCTGGTTCCTGATCTACTTTGTGTCTCTAGTCCAAAAAGCATTAGCCTAAGTACTTGTCAACTCATTTGGGTTCTTTCTGCCACATGCAAGAATCAGCTGAAGAACTTGGTAGAAATATAATTTCCTGGGAAAGAGCTCTAAGCATCCTGGTGCCATTGGTGTGGAGAAAACGCCAGGGTCTGACATGGGCGTTGGGACACAGCCTTGGTTCATATTGTCCCTGCACAAGGATTGCTGACCCTGCCATTGTCAAACATGTTAGCCCCAGGACCATTTTTTACTCCAAAATTTATGAAAAATGCAAAGTTATATATATATAATTATAATATATAATATATGATATATATTGTGATATATTATAACTATATATTATATAATATATAACATATACTATATAACTAATATATGTAAGTTATATATATATATATACATATATATATATATATACTTATATGCAACTTCACTTTATCACGCTTGAAATTAAAATTGTGAAATTTAAAATACTTTTATAAATTCATTGAAAATTGCAGATGACTTGTATGTTTCTTATGGTAACAACAGATTCACAAAGAGGTTGTTGCGAATAGCACAAATTCATTGTGCCTCAGTTCTTGAGGCTTCACATGCAAAATGGGGTGTCACCAGGGTGGTTGTTTGTGAGGTCTGCGAGGGACAACCGGTTTCACACCTTTTTCTCTAAGCCTGTGGTCAGGGTCGTTGTTCTTGTCTTAATATTACACAAGACCTATCAAATCGAATGCACACGTACATGCGTGTGAGTGCACACACACGCGTACACGCGCGCGTGCGCGCGCACACACACACACACACACACCCCAAAACAAGAAAACTCCACTGTGTACTTGTGAAAGAAATGAGAAGTCCAGAGTCAACGTATTTACTCCAAAGCCTGTCTTCCCTTATGAGCCTCCTGCACGGATCTCAGGACCCGCGTGGTTCTCCACACTACACTTGGGATCTTCTGTCCTAACCCATCCTTGCCTGAGAGAAGCACACATTTGAACTCTCCGCGCCAGGTCTCTCTCCTCCACAGAAACTTGCCTGATGCACCCCGTGGTTCGAATGCCTCCGCCTTTGTGAGGTTCTGCCTCTGTCCTCATTTATGCAGTGTCGTCTCCTCAGGATCTCCAGCAGCTAGATCTTGCCCACATTTTTATCAACTTAGATAATGAACACAGGGCCTTGTGATGAGTCCTTTCTGGCTTGAATGGTGTTTAATTCCTTACATGATTTTCATTTAAAATGGTTTTCAATGATCAAGGTCTGTAACTTTTCTGTATTTATCACTATTTCTTCTACTTAACACAATGCAAGCTTTCTTTCTTTCTTTCTTTCTTTCTTTCTTTCTTTCTTTCTTTCTGTCTGTCTGTCTGTCTGTCTGTCTGTCTGTCTGTCTTTCTCTTCCCTCCCCTCCCCTCCCTTCTCCCTCCCCTCACCTCCTCTTTCTTTCTTTCTTTTTTTTTTTTTCAGTAATGGGGATTAAACTCAGGACCCTGTGCTTGCCTGGCAAAGCTTTCTTATCAAATATAAAAGAAAATTCTGACTTTTGTGCCCTGTGTGCAAAACTGAGTCTCATATACATTCTTGCAGTTCTGCTCCTGTGCCTGTAAGCTCTCACAAGAGTTACCTTATATGCGAACGGCTATATGCCTGGCAAACTTCTACTCAGCCTTTGAGATGCAGGAGGCAGCTTCCCAACTTCATGAGACACCAGTTATTTATTTATTTATTTATTTATTTATTTATTTATTTATTTATTGTTTCAGAAACTTTGTTTGTTTATTCACTTATTTTTATGGCTGGCTCAGCCCGCCCCGAGGGCAGGGCTGGCACAGCACGTGGTGCCGGGCATCGAACCGTGGTCCCTGAAGCCGCCCAGGCTTTCCCAATCAGTTGCTTTAGACCACTGAGCCATCCCGCCAGGCCCCGAGACACCAGTTTTTATCTACATTTATTTTTGTAGCTCTGTCTCGTGCTTTGAAGTGCTTTTCTGTTTCCTAGAGGTCAACAAGGGAGAGATTTATCTCTTCCACTGTGTTGCTGTGGGCAAGTTTTGTGCTCCGTTATTCCTGTCTGTGCGGATAGAAAGAACAGCATCTTGGATGAGGTCATTTTGGTCATCATACAGAATGATGGAGGACACTTTCTGTGTAAGCCCATCGATTTCCAGAGGGTAAAATTTAACACCAGTTCAAGTTAAGTGGGGAGACGATGCGTGGCTGACAGAAGAGCCCAAGAACTGGAGGAGTAGCTGACCCACAGCCTCATACCTGGGGAAGCCAGTAGTACCCAGGGAACTTGGACTTGGAGCTGATGCTTTCAGAGCTCTACATCATATCTCAGCTGTCCTCCAGAGAGCAATTTCCTCCTTGAGCTGGACCTGTGCTACTGCTGGGATCCCATCTCACCATAATGCCATTCCCAAGGAAGGGACACGAGTCCTCCTCATACCGTCTGAGCATCTAAGAACCAGACGGACTTATGGTAGATACTTACCCAACCTCTGGAAAGTGAGTGCACCCACAGGGGGAGGAGCCAGACTTGGTCCTACTTTGGGCATGGGTCCACCATAGAGATAGTAACTGTGGTGAGGAAAAAGATTCATGAAAGAAGGTGGCAGGCGCCCTTTGATCCTAATGGTTAGACCAGGGGGACAAGGGAGGAAGGAGAATCAGGTCCTTTAAAGACAGCAGGCACTGTTTGTAGAAAAGGCAGGGAGGGAGAAGGGCATCTTAGATAGATTAATCATTAAATGTCTCCTACAATCAATGCCTGGTCTGTCCTTACAAAAATCCTTGTGAAGACATTTGAAAATACTGTGTTAGCCAACCATGGTCAATTTAATCATGTTGTAAGTGTTGGAGCAATGATGCCAATTAGTGTCTGTGGCTGAATGAACTTAGTTATTTAATAATTGCAGTTTAATATTTCAGGTTACATGCTTTCCTGGTGTTGCAAATCAGTACTTTGGAAGGAACTGTTTTGTTATTATTTTCCTATGTTGAATGATATGATGAAATTACATGGTGCTCCTGGGCTTTGCACAGAACTGGCATCTACATTTGTTGCTATAAGTTTCCCCAGGATTAGTTTGAACCTGTCATGTGACGTGGTCTTCCTTGGGGAGCTGCTGATGCTACCCAAAGACTGCAGAGGTGATCCAAAGCCTCTGTACAATTCAGGGGATTCCACCCTTTGATTTTTCTGTTGAGTGCCCCCATGGACATTGGCAAATTGGGTGTCAGTAATGACAGCTACAAAGCCCATGGTGCACTTCTATATATAACGTATACCAAACTCACTCAAATGAATTTCACAATCCGATTTCATTAACCCTCACTTCACTAATTATCTCTTGGTCCTGGGGTTTGCTTGTCATTGTTAACAATCTAGCTTAATGCTTTTTGGATACAACCAGGACTCAATGATTTCTGTCCCCCCCTTATTCTAATGAATCTACTCTGGCTAAGATCATCAGTGCTAGTTTTAGGAAAGGTGTCAGAGATTCAGTATCTTTTTTTTTTTTTTTTTTTTTTTTTTGAAACTGGGGATTGAACTCAGACCCTTGCACTTGCCAGGCAAGTGCTTATTCTACTGAGCTATCTCCCCAGCCCCAGAGATTCCTTTTCTTAGACCTCAAAGTACATTAGATTCTCTGTATTCATTCCTGCCCCACTTTTTTCTTTCATAATACTTACTACAGTTATACACATGTGCGTTTACTTGATTAATGTCTGCTCTGCCTATAATCTCAAGAAAAAGGTACCGCATCTCAGTTCATTGCTGGGAGATCAACATCGACTGAATGAGCAAAATAGTGTCTCTTTTCCCAGCCATATTCCTCAAGGAAATAAAATATGCCTCATGTGTAACAGGTAACTCTAAGAAAGGAAGGTGGAATAAATAGAAAAGGAAATGGCAGGCAGCCCAAGTGCATCCAACAGAGGTTTTATTATTTAAATAGTCTCCAAACACAGCCTCTGCCCCATGAAGCTCTTGAGCAGTCTAAATGTGAGGTGCACATGTTTCATATTTGAGTACATGGGAGAGGAGGCATCTGGCTTCCCACTACGAGCATCGTAGAGTGGGTGGCGGTGACTACACACCGCTCCCCTGGAGTGCTCTTTAGTTTCTCCTTTTCCAGACCAAAGAGAGCGCTCACAGAGGCCAGAGGGGGTGGTCATCTCACACTCGGTTGCCCAAGGCTCTCCTTTTCTGCTGACCCCTTGGAGAAGAGGGAGAGTGCACAGAGGCAGAAGGCCTTTGCAGGGAACATGTTTTGCTTTCCCTGAATGCTAGCATGTGTTTTTCACTTAAATTGGAATAAATTATTTTCAAAGGAAACAGAAAAGCCATATTTGTTTTCCAACACCTCATCATCAACATCAAAGTGTTGGTGATGAGGTCTCATCTGTGTGGTGGATTTTGCTACTTGTGTTCTGGTTCCTGCCCTGACACTAATTAACCATGTAACTTGGACCTGTCAGTTTGTTTCATGTCACTTTTGACTTTAACTTCCTTCATTGTGATTTTTTTTTTAAAAAAAAGAGGGTAGAACAGATTACAGTCTTCCCAGGTCTGACAAATAAGATAAACAGGAATCCTATCTCATCTTCAAGATCATTGCATTTCTTAACTACAACAAGACATTGCTCAAGGAAGCTCATTTGTCTGTCTGTCTGTCTGTCTGTCTGTCTGTCTGTCTGTCTGTCTATCTATCTGTCTATCTATCTATCTATCTATCCATCCATCCAATCTGCATATCAGCACAGGGCTGTCCTGCCTAGCCTTGTATTATCCTGAATACCTGCAAGCAATGTACAGCTTGACCTTAAATTGTGGCTCTGCCATGTTCTTGATTTAGGGAAAGTTCCTTAAGTTGATATTATATTGATAAATTAAAAAGTGCCTTCTTGTATATCACAAGAAACAAAGATGCTAAGAAGCAACTGAAAGGATTGGTAGGACAATGCTACAAGTATAATCCACATTCAATGAATACTAGCTACTATTATTTATTAAAATATATTTGAATCAGGAATACTATCAGGTGCTGGGAATATAATAATAGATGATGGACCAATTAGACGTTGAATATATTCAAGCTCTAATCGGTTAGTTAAGTAATTAATTTTCAGAGCTGGAGATTGAACCCAGAATCCTAGGCAACTCCTCTACCACTGAACTATGTCCCTAGGTCTCTTTTTATTTCATTTATTTTGACATGAAGGCTCACAAAGTTGCACAAACTTACTATCTTCTTGCCTCAGCCTCTTAAATAGCTTGGGTTAAGTCATGCACTATCATGCTCATTAAATCAGTGGTTCTTAAACCTCACTACTCATGAGACTCACCAGAGAGTCTTGTGCGGAATTCCCTTCTTGTGTCACCTTCTAGGATTGGGGTTGAGGAGCCAGCACAAATGCAGTGCTCTGACTACTGTGTTGACCGTCATAATTGCCTTTCATTTGGCTCTTAGATGCCTTTCTCATTCCAGAGACAAAAATGCCTGAAATCCAAAGTTAAAGAAGGAAAGGTTTATCTAGCTCACAGTTTGTAGAGACTTGCGCTGATCACAAACTTGCTCCAAGGCAGGGTCGAGAGAGAGAGGGCAGTACAGAGAATTGTTCATGGTGCCCATGAGATAGCAAAGCAACCAGGGATTCCTACAGCATTTCTGCCCCCTACATTGCATGCAGGCTATTCATGCCAGAGTGGGTGTAGCACTCAGACTCTTAATTGTAGCCAGAACAGGGCCAAACCAATTAGTGGACTGATTTTTAATCACGCACCCTTAAACCCAACATCACACACTCTAGATTCAGTCACCTCTGAAAAAAGCCTATGATCACATCAGGTCTTGGGAAGACATCTAGACACAAACCGTAATAATCTGTGACCCAAGAGTCTCCTGTTTCCTTCCAGGATTCACAATACTAAGGCCTAGTGGCTAGTAAGGAGGCTAAACTCTCAGACCTATCCTAGATCTTGACATAATCTCTATCTAACTAGGAGCTATAGATGTACAAAGGAGAAAGTACTGGTTCAAAAACACTACAAATGCATTTTTAGTCAAAGACAAAATGTGAAAATTCTATAAGATAATCAAATTTCTTTAATAAATAGTATGGAGTAAAAATGTGTGGACTCATCACAATTATTGCTTTGTAAGGAAATTTAGAGTCATATACTGATAAACTTATAGACATAACAAAATGAAAGGTATTAAACTTGTTTGGAGTATTATTCAAACAAATATATTATAGAAGTACTTTTAAAAATGGGGGGAAATGAACCAGTTGAGTATTAAATGTTCATTTTGGATGAGTGATAGTACTTTCTTGTTTGTATATTAAAAATGCCTTTCTTGGTTGAAAGTAATTGTGACATATGTAAAGGAGAAAAGATCAAATCAATAGTCCTTAATAAATAAATTTTTGTCTGTGTGTAGTGGTGCATGCTCATAATCCCAGCACATTGTGAAGCTGAGGTGGGAAGAGCTCAAACTAGGCAACTTAGGGACTTAGCAAGAGTCCCAAAATTAAAAAAAAAGTTCTGAAAGTATAGCACAGTGCCAACACCCTGTTCTTTAAGTTGCCTGTCTAGAATACTGTGCTATGGCAGTAGTGATAAGCTAACCACTTGTACAGCCTACAAACGAATGATATGAGGGAAAGGAAGCAGACTGACATGGTGTCTCAGTCACTCTTATATGATTGCCGGGACAAATACTAACTACTCAAAATTAAGAAAGGCAAGGTTTATCTAGCTAATAGTCAGTGGAAGTTTCAGTCTATGCTTGGCTGGCTTCAAGGCAGAGGGGCGCATGGAAGAGAGCAGCAGTTTATAACAGTGGCAAAGAGCAGAGAGCAAAGAGGGAGAAGCAGCAGTTCAGTCAGCTAGGTAGCCTCTCTTCCCTGCTTACACCGTAAGCAAATTGCCAGCCTCAGGGTAGGCGCAGCACCCCCATGAACAATAACTGATCATGAAATCCAAAGGGTCCTATGACTGCATTAGGCTTTAAGGGGACAACTAGATGCAAACCATATCATTCCACCAGGACTCCAAAGATTCATGCACATCCCTTTATGGAAAAGGCATTTTAGTCCATCTCTAAGAGTTGCCAAAGTCCTACAGTTTCAACATTGCTGAAAAGCCCAAGTCCCAAGTCTCCTCCAAGATCGAAGGCAAACTCTTAGCTGTGAACACCTGTACAAATGAAAAGTTAGACATGTGCAACATTCAATGGCACAAGATAAACATTACTATTCCAAAAGGTACACACAGTAGGGGAATAAAAAGCAATGAGAAAAAAACAAAATCCAGCAGGTCAAACATGAAGTCCTGTAGTTCCATTTGAAACCTCTGAAGTTATCTGTGGTAAATTGTGAGCTCCACGCGGTTCCTCATCTATAGCTCTGCTGCTAGTAGCTCCCATTGCTTCTCTCAAGCCTGCCCCCCCCCTTCTTGCAGCTTCTCTTAGATGATTGGCGTTTCTGGCTTTTCCAAAGTTCTGGGGTTCCACTGAATAGGATTCTCACTCATAGCTTTACACACTGCCCTCTCAGGGCACACTGCTTGGCCTCCCAGGCCTTCTTCTGAAATCTACGGGAAGGCTTCTTAACCCCAGAACTCCTGCATTCTGTAAGTCACTAAAACCAATGCCACATGGATGATGCCAAGGTATGCTGCCAGCTGGGTCAGTAGCCAGGCTTTCCTCAATCTTGACTGTAGATGCTAAGTGTCTGCATTGCTGAGCACTCTGACCCTGATTCCAAATGATAAATCCTCCATACCAGTGCTATTCTGTAACCTGGTATGGCAGCTGCCTCCATTCTGGAACTCAGGGCTCTGCAGCTTTCCCTTCAAGGTGAAGTCCTTCAACCTTACAATTCTGAGGCTGCAAAGGGTGGAGACCCGCTGCATCCAGTGCTGCCTTCAGAGCGTCCTTTCCATTCTCGTGTTCCTTTTAGGCAATGGAGATCCTCTCAGCTCTGTCTCCACATTCCATAGCTTTGCTGGAGCTTCCTTTCTGGCCAGACTCACAGCATTTTAAATCATCCTGCTGGGCTCTTTGTTTTTTATTCTCAGCATAAATCTGAATAAAGCCCCCAACAATAGCCATGCCTGTGCTTCAGTATTCAACTGCTTTATATTTCTTTTATAAGATTAATCAGTCCAAGGTGCTTAATCTCAATCTCAGGCAAAAATCTCTGGACAAGTACAAAATATAGACAAACTTTCTTCCAAGAGCCGTAATACCTATCATTTGGAGTCTAGCAACCAATTCAGTCCTTTTTTTTTTTTTTTTTTTTTCCCAGAAGAAGCTTCCCAGCTTGGTCTTTATAAGCAGGATTTATATCAGCCATCTGGTCTTCAGAGCTCTGACCAGAATCTGGCATACATAACAGCTGAAGGTGTTCTAGCCTTTCTCTTGTGGGTGACATCTCCAAACCTTTTCTGTCTCTTCCCATAAACCATTCCCAAAAGTTCATAATCCACATCATCAGGTATCACTCCTCTGGTACCAAATTCTACCTCAGTTACTCTTCCTCATCATTGGAACAAATACCTGATATTCAAATTAAAGGAAGGAGAGATTTATTTATCTGACAGTTAATGGAGGTTTTAGTCCATACTCAGCTGCCTCCAAGGTAGGGTGGCACGTGGCAGATGGCAGCAGTTCATGGTGATAACAAAAAGCAAAGAGAAGAGAGAGCGGCAGCAGCTCAGGCAGTTTGCTAGCCCCTCTCCCCTCCTTACATTGTAATTCAAATTACCTGCTGCAGGGCAGGTGCACCACCCACACCCACAATCATCAGTCAGAAAATCCAAAAGCCCTCATGACTGCCTGAGTCTTTAGGGGGACAGCTAGACACAAAGCACAACCTATAGCAACGTAGAAACCCTAATACATGACTGTAGTCTTGAAGAGGGAGGGGTAAACTGGCCAAGCTTCCCAGAAGTCATAAAGTTGGGCAGATATCCATTAGACTCCACACTTAGGAAGTCACTGGTGATCTTGCCATGGTAAAAATGTGAAGCAGAAGCTTTATGACAGTGAATTAAAGAATACATGACAACAAGAGAAGGGGATTCTCTAGATACCCTTCGCACTGACCTCGTCCATGAGCTTGTTAGTCAGTCAGATTTTTACCCTGTGCTGTCCACATATAGAAGTGTAATCTTACTTCAACAGGAACCTCAAAGGGAGCCATCAGAGGCAAAGAAAAAAAAAGTTGAAAACAAAAGAACAGGAAAGGTTCACCAGTGGAACAAGACATAGGGAGCGAGACCAAGGAAAACTGGCCTTGTTTGAAAACAGGGACATTTCTTTTGGGCAGAAAGATAAAGTGGACTATATAGAAAGATTTCTAGGCAGATGTTAGCTGAAAGATGGTGCATCTTCTAGATTTATCTTTTTTCTTCTCTATGAAATTGGAGGCGTGCGCACTGCTGAAAGAAAGGAGTGTGGGTGAAAGCAAAAGCTACAGGAACACACGAGGAAAAGAGGAAGGAAGGAAGGAGAAGGGGAGGGCTGAAGAGGTGGTGTACTCAAGAAAGCCTCGGGATGATGGAACCCCAGGACGGCCGTACTGGAGAAAACGCCAGTATGGAGCAGTTCTGGACATGGCCAAGGTTTGAGGTCGGGAGTGGGAGTGAGTAGCGGAGCAGGAAATGCCAGGGAAATTCCAGAGATTTTAAAATTTGAGCAAGGCTTTTCAGACAGAGTGCCAATATGGGTGTTGAGGAGCCCATGGCAACGGTAGGTAGACACTAAAGCTGGGGAAGTGGACTCAGATTCCAGAATTTACAGAGGGTTATTTGCCGTGACTTCTAGAAGAATCGGGTAGAGAATAATTAGGTAAGCAATCCTTGAAAAGATTAAGGCTTTTGTGTGAGAGTAGAAAAGTAACACCTTAGAAGTGGCCGTGAAGAGTGCTGTGGATTGAATGTCCCCTCCAGAGCGCGAGTTCAGACGCCCTGCACCTCTCTTCAGACCTCCCAGTCTCCAGGACCATGAGCCAAGCAGACTTTACTATGTGTGATGTACGCATTTTGTGGTTCTCTGTTGCACTGACAGAAAATGGGTGAGGTCAAGAAGCAAGCAGAACAAGGCCAGAGAAGCTGGAAGCGGTTGCAAGCGAGGCATTGCTGCTTAGACTGTGACATCCTGCTGGAGTCTGTGATGTCTGCAAGTCACTCTAGTGCCATGCGTTTGCCCCCTACCTGTGCCTTCCGTTATCTCTGCATGTTCTGTGCTGCATCTTCCTACAGACTCCACGGGTAGAAAAGTGGCCTTGGTCCTCCTGCCTTGAGGCCCAGGGTACCGACTAGGGCCGGCCAAAGTGAAGAACTAAGGGACAGGTGGCTGCCCAGGCTGGCTGCTCTTTCCCTTCTCTTTCTGCTGGTATCCTTTGTGGACTGGAATGTAGAGTTTATGTATATAGACAGACTTGGGGAGTTGTGGGGAGAGGGGACTTTTGCCAGAAGAGCCAGGAGACATGACCCAGTGACCTTTAGAAAGATTTTTTTCAGCCTCCCTAATGCTGGGATTATAGGCATGTGCCACCATGCCTGGACTCCGGGGCTGGCTCAGAGGGCCCAGGGTTGATGCCAGCAGGGCATGTGGTATTGGGGATTGAGCCCCAGCCCCTGTGCTTTCTAAGCAGTGCTTAGTCTGCTGAGGTATCTTGCTGGCCCAGTTGAGCAACCTTTGTGCACCAGCAAACTCTGGGTTACAGCGCATACCAGTCCTCTTTCCCATCTCACTTTGGCTGTCAGTTCCAAGCTGATCTTCTCTTTGATGAGAGACACAGAGAGAAGTGACAAATACACATTTTCACAGTTGGTTATAGCAGCCCAGCAATCATAAATAAGCAATTTCTAGCACAGGTGCAGACATGAATAGCTGAGGGCCGCGAAACATAAGCTCTATGTTCTATGGTAAAAATATCAATGGCCCTGTTCACTTCACAAATTAGAGTTCTTTTGTACTTTGTTCATGATGTTATGAAATCTTAGCTGTGGTTCCTATTTCGGTGCCATAGGACCACAGTGAGCAAAACAACTGCAAGTATAATTGAAAAAAGAAACTAATGAGATTCGGAAGTAATCGTGGCCCCATTCGAATACCGTCTTCACAAGAGCCATCCTTTCCGCCCTCCTTGCTTTTTCTCTTCAGCCCTATGGTTTTGCTCTTAGCCCCACACATGGATGGTTTGAACACATCTTCCACCGATTTCTCTGACCCAGATGTCACTCTACTGCAGTTGGCCCTGCGCATTAGCATCTTTTTAATCATCCTTTAGCGTGATCAAATTCCAACTCATCTCCTGTCCCCACCTCTTAGCTGGCAGCCCCTCTTCCAGCTGTCTACGGACTGTCTTCCCCTGACACAAACCTAATCCTGTGCCTCTAAGGCCTCCAGTGCCTCCCCATTCCAGAAATCCTGGCAGCCAAATCGCTTTCTTTTTCCTTTTCCTTTTTCTTTTTTTTTCGTTTTGCAGAACTAGCCAAATATCTTTCTAAAGGGGCCAGCGAGATATCATGGCGATCTAAGCACCAGCCTGGCAAGCGCAATGATCCACGTTCCATCTCCAGCACCACGTGCCGTGCCGCCCCCAGAATTCCAGGTGTGCTGCGCTAGCCACTGAAATTGGGGGTGTGGTGGCGCATACCTGCAATCCCAGTGCTATGGAGGCTGAGTCAGGCACTAAGAGTCCGAGAAGCATAGCGAGACCCTGTACCAAATACATAATATTTTTTAAAAAAGATTGCTTATTCAATAAGAATTTTTTTTTTTTTTTGTAGCAGCAATGATTAGAGAAATTATCGTCTACATCCTGTGCTCTGTATAACTACTAGGAGGACAACAATATGCATTGTGTCAGTTGTTGGGAATATACTACTGATGTGTTTTGGAACTGTCATATTGTCATTTCTTATGAAAAATAATAAAATAACATAAAAAAGATTGTTTAACTGCAGCTTGCTGAAACTTTGTCTGGGTGATATAATTTGATTGCTTATGCCTTTGATTTGCAAAATATAAGTCATGTATTTGTAGTATCAGTTTTATTTGTGCCCTAGTCCATTCGGACTCTATAAAAATGTACTACAAAGAGCTTTCCAGACAATAAGAATTAATTTTTCCTTTTTGCACTGTGTCCCCTCGTGACTGCAAAGATGAACTCTGCTGTCTTCTTTTATGGGAACTAATCCAGTCCACCAGGGCTTCATCTTCATGTCTTCATAGTAACGTTCAAAGGCCCCACCTCCTAGTGACATCACCAGGAGAGCCCGCTTTGGCATAAACATGTGGGGGACACAGTGACATCCAGTCCATGGCAGTCAGTTACAAATTAACTTTGAAAATGGCGGAGAAATCCATTTAATTCCTATATAAGTCTAGGCAAAGTGCGTTGGGCACAGGACTGCAGGAACAAGCGCACTGAGGGGGACGCACGGAACAAGGCGGTCAGCAGCCACGGGCACACAGTGGACTGGGATTCTGTTCCAACTTCCTGGACATACGCACAGAGGGCTCAGCGTTCTCACTGACTCTGCGATTCTTTTCACAGAGAATTGCACGGTTCACAGGAAAAATCTCTTTTCTGGTTAGCATGACTAGGAGATCCAGAAGAACTTTGGAAACGGAATGAGAGGATGGTATTTCTAGATACAAGAGCCAGAAAATTACTAGGGCGGGCGGGGGGCGGGTAAGAACGACATAACACTGATTGTAAACAAAGGAATAAATGTAATTCTAAAAATTATGATGCAGCGGGAGTAGCAGCAGGTGAGAAACAGAAGGCCTGGTAGTAAGACGGGGTTCCCGGGTCTCCTCCCTCCGGCTTCGATTTCCTCCTAAGTAGTGGCGGTGTTTCCCTCTGACTCACGAGGTAAGAGCATGAACCGGATGAAAAACGAGCAGTTTATAGAAGTACATCGTCAGGGAACAGGAGGAATCGATATGGCATGAGTGCGGGTGTTTAGGAAATGATGATGATATCTTTAAAAAAGAAGAAAACAACCTATAAATGATCCACTTTCCCCTGCTTGCTGGACCTTTGCTTCTGCACTCTATGGGTGCAGAGTAAGAGAGACAGATGCTGTAGAAACTGATCATTCAGTGTTCGGGGTGTTTGCTGAGGCCCAGCGGGTGGTAAGGGGAAGACTGAAGGAGTTCCTTCCCCCGAGAGAAAGACCTGGGTGAGCCGGCTCTCCTGGTCTGCTTCTGTGTCTGTAAAATGATAGCTCTCTGCTCTGCTGGTTCACAGGGTGATTTTTAAGAACCAACTAGATGGTGAAAGATCCCAATAACTGTGTTATACAGATAACTCATTGATAGTTTTACTCATTTGAAGTGTAGGTCTTAGGGAAAATAGCCTAGCTAAAGTGTGAAAACTCGTACCTTCCCCACTGGATCACTTCTACCACCCTGATTGTCGAAACTTTAGAAATCTGGGAAAACACTTACAAAATAAGATGAAATCAGTAAAAAGACACATGTGTAGGCACACATATATTCACTGAGAAAAAAGCACACCAGTGTACCGGCGGTCACTATTTCCGATGTGAGGATGGTTACTTTTCTTCTCTTCAGCTTTTCTTAACACACCTGTATTCCTCCCTGCCAAAAAATTATAATATGGGTGTGTAGTCATTTAATAAGGGAAAGAGTTATGTAAAAGCACGAAGGTTCAGCAAAGCCGTGCCAGATGTATTCGGAATGGATACTTCAGAAGTTCTAGTTGCATCTGAATGGCAACCGTTACAAGACAAGTCACAGGACTCATGTCCAAAACTCCACCCTCTGCATGCAAAGGAAGCAGGGAAAACCCGGCAAACATGCTCAGACCTAGGCCTTGAAGTAGCTTTAGGCAAACCTTGATTCCTAAGCTCTGGACAAATGCTCTCACTTTTTTTTTTTTTTTTTTTTTTTTATTTCCTTCAGGACAAACAATTCCCCTTTCAGTTGCCCTTGTCCTAGGTAGAATCAGAACCATGTGGAAGATTGAAAATATCACCGGTATGACACGTCACAGAGCAGCCAGCTGGCTGGAGGGGTCCCATGAAAGTCACCAGGAAACTCATACCAATACGGAAAGCAGGAGACAAAAATAATAACAAGACTTCTTTGCACTCACATGGCATCTTTCATCTGAAGAGCTCAAAGTATTTTGCAGATGTTATATCCATTAAAACGTATGTGGCAAGCATTATTTTCCTGGATTACAGATGGGGAGGGGACTGTAATTCTGTCACTCGGAGTAAAACTGGAATAAACATATAATCGTCTTTGAGAGGAAATCTTTCTAATGTAGCCTTCTCCTTCTGCAGTTTCCTATTGCTTCTGAGTGGCCCGGACAGGTCACATCCTCAGGCCTGGGCTATCTGCAGCAGGTACCCAAACACTGAAATGAGATCGCCTCCCAATCTTTCCCTCCAGACGAAACATATTTAACTTTTCAAGTCTTTCTTCAAAGCCTGAGCTTCCCCTTTCTCATTTCCCTACAAGCGGGAGGTAGTTTTCAAGTTGAGTAACTAAAACCAGCTCTGGATGCTACGGCCCAGATTGATCAGTGGCTTGACTCGAACCAACTGACAATCTCGAGGTTAGGTTTGATTGTGCAGTGGGACGTCCAGGAGGACACACTGGTTCTCGTGTTGGTCTTGTTCTGCTAAGACAGTGACTTCTGTCCTGTTTCTCATTGTCAGAATTTTTGTTTTGTTCTTTTTGTCTTTGATTTGGGAATTGTTATTGTTATTATTATTGTTAGCGCTGAGGATCGAACCCAGAGCCTTATGCGTGGAACACAGTATTTCAGTTAACTTGGAGAGTAAGTTGTAAGTGCTCCAGAAAAATGCAAAGCAAATTGATCATATTGAACAGAAAATATCTTTCATCCCTGGAAAGTAACATAGCAACTGTCGTTATTTTTCCATAAGCCATTTTATCTTTTTTCATACTAATCATTAAACATGGCCAAGGTAATGCTATACACATCATTCTCTATTCTATAAATTGCATTCTGCTTTTATGATCACATTATGTTGTATTTTCTCCACTGCTTCTTAGAAAATAGGCATGACTTTTACTATTTAATTAGGATTCTGAATTTGTACTGTAATTTTCTCAGCCACACAGTTAGAAGCTATTAAAATTGCCTTCAGTTTTTCTATTGCAGTAAAATACTGTTTGTTGAACATCTTTGCACTTAAAGCCTCTTTTATACTTTAAGGTATTTTCCTAGGAGCTTAAAAATTGTTAAATATCCATTTCTACCATGACTGATGCTAATTACAGTGCCCCAGTAGAGTCTGACAATGTCATTTACACTCTACTTTGTGTAGGGCTGAATTTCATTATTTTTCAAATTAGTGGAATATCTTGCTTCAAATTTTCATTTGTATTTTCTTATTATCCATAATTGGCTTTTGTACTTTTTTTTTTTTTTTTTAAGTAGACTAAGTATACATCCCTCTCTTTTGTGGAATGGTACATTGGATGATAGGTAGCATACAAATCTAAGTCAAGTTTTAAAAAAGCTTCATGAAATCTTGCACTTATAAAGCTTTTTCCATTTTTTTTTTTTTTAAGTTTAGAATGCTTTAAAATGTGTTAGTGAGGCACATGAAAAATACTAGCAGTTCATTTTAAGGACGAGGAAGGTAAAAACATTAGCGTTTAGTGTCTTGACTAAAACCAACTGCTATGCTATGGTGAGTGACATTGATCGTATTTCCTGTCTAGGACTCGTTATATTCTCAAAAACAGTGCCTCAGGCTTTGGCCTGGCCTCATTCACATTCTTCAGGCATTATTGCTTTTCCCTTTGTGTTCCGAATATACATCTGATTATTTATCCTATGCTTATAGAGCAGTAAAAAAAAAAAAAAAAAAGAAAGAAATTAGTTTTAAGCCAGTTGTTTGGCAATTCATGGGGAGAGCAAGGCTCTTGTGAGTTTAATCTGTTCTTAGAACTAAAATGATTTTCATACATGTCAAAGAGCCCAACGAGTTGGTGCACACAGATGCCGCCTCAGACAGGCTGACTGTCATTAGTGACATAGTCAACACCTGGGTCTCATCCTGATCTCTAGCAGACCTTAAGATACAGCTCTGTGAGAATCCCTGGCCATGAACTACAACTTTTTTCCTCTTGCTGATAGCTTTTTAAAAATCTACTGTCCCCCAACTCCCACCCAATTTCAAACAGTGTGTTTTTCACACCCTCTGTGTTATGTTGTCTTAGCTTATGTATTTCAGGGATTCTTTCTATTGTCGTTCTATGCACCCACAAACTTGAAAGCCAGTGCTTAACCATGTTAGGTCTCCTCCTGTGGAATTTGGGAATACAGCTTTTCAGTTAAAGCACTAAACTCATCTTCAGCCATTAAAGATTCTATTTCAGGGGAAGATGTACTTTAAGAGTGTGGCAGGGGGGAGTTGGTTTTTGTCTGGATGGAGCTCAGTGAGGCTGTGGAAAATGAACTAAGTTCTGAGCCATCCAGTTTGCTACGTTATGTATTTCCTTGCAGTGTCTCCCCATGGCCCTCTGCCTTGATCCTATTTCTGGCGAGCAAAATGAAGGAGAAAGCCATTTCAGGACATACTTGTCTTGCAGCTCAAAAAGTGGGACTTGGATTCATTAGCAGACATGCTGCTGATTATTAAACAATGAAACCTTTTCAAGTGGGAGATAAAGTAATCGGAAGTGGCAGGAGGGAGGCAGGAATGCAGACGGTCCAACAGCACAGAGTGGCTCTGATAAGATCTTGGGGAATCTGAGACAGATCGGGTTCAGCTTTGCTCTGGCCCCTCTGCCTCACCTTGTGCCTCCTTCTGCTCCTCTGTCCACAACTCCCGTCCAGCAACTTCTGTTGTAAGCTCGACCTGGCCAGAGCCTTTTTCGCTCTCTTTCCATAGCTTACTTTTCATGTGAGACCAAGAGCTGGGTTCGGCTACCTGCTCCAGGCACCACCATCCCTTTCCGGGAAGCTGGGAAGCAGTGGCTGCCCTCGCACACCCTGCTGTGACTGCCTGAGAGTAATTAAGCAGCCTCTCCTACTTACAGCTGAACCAACTGGTTCCAAAATTATATTTTCCTGGAACATCTAGCTGGACTGGAATGCGCTGGCAGTTGAGAAGCCCCAGCTCACACCTGAACAAATCAGTCTGTTTTTCCTGAAATGTAGTACAAGTTCACCTCCTGGCACACAGTGGTAAGTGGCAGATCCAGTTGTCTGGCTTAAGCAGACTGTGGGTAGAGAGAGCACTGTAGCTGTCAGGGAGCGCCAAGTAAAAGGCTGAGTAGAGTCAAGTTAGATTGATTGACTGATGGTCTGATTGTACAAGTGGGGCCGACAGGGAACCCCAGTGAAAGAAAGGCAAGCAGGCATATGCAAAAGCACTTAATAAGGGGAGTCTACCTCCCGGAAAACAGGTCTTCTAAAAGAAGAGCATTCTTAAAATACGAAGCAATTGATATATAGCATGTATAACACACACACACACACACACACACACACACACACACAATTACTTATAACTTTTTGTTGGAAAATAAATATACGCTTTCAAGATTCACAAGACCACCTGTGGTCCATACTTTTATTACCCTTTACCACCATGATGGCCATTTGCTGCCTCTTTTTTCTTAAAAAGCCTACAAGTCTAAGCTAATTTGTAGGGCAACAGAGAAAAATAAGGTGCAGACTCAGTTAAAAGCAAATGTCTAAAAAGCACTGAAATCAGTTGAACTTTTGGAAGTGTCTCTCTCATTCTCGGAGCTAAAGATAATAATCTTTGGGAAGATGTACAAATAAACATAGAAAGAGAGATGTTGTATGAGCGATGGAAGAGATTGTTTTTCTTCTACGACTCCCTCTCTAGGGATTGAGATGACGCCTTACTTTTTTTTTTTTTTTAGATGAGAAACTACTCTTAAATGTTTCAAAGAACCACAGAGATCAAAACACTGAATGCATTCTGGAACTGAAGACTCTGCTTTTTAGCCCCTAGAGCAATCGATGCCGGAGTATCCTGGAGCTACCCCCAGCACAACCGTCGGCGCTCTCAGTCACTAGGCCAGCTAGGAATATCAGACATAGGAACACCAGACATGGCGGCCAAGGCTTTTGGAACACCATGGGGAGATACACGCTTCTTTATCAGCAAGCAGGCAGGCAACCACAAGGAAATCAGGAAGTGAGGTGAACTATGGGAGATCCAGCCTTATTCAACTAACAGGAAAGGGGCTGAGGAGCTCCGTGGTACCACTGCCTGCCTGGCAAGTGCAAGGTTGTGAGTTCGAACTCCTGTCCTGCTTAAAAAAAAAAAAAAAAAAAAAAAAAAAGACAGACTCAACTATCGGAAGTAGGTCTCCTGTTTGTCTAATGACAGCTTTACCCCCTCTCCCTTCTGCACCCACCTACAGAGACCCAAACTCCATTGCCCTGAGCCAACAGAGGGGCAAAAACAACCAAAAACAATCTGTTGAGCATGAAGAGTTTATCCCTGTTTTTCTTTTCTCTTTGTTGGGAAGGAAAACCCATGCCACTAGAAGTCTTGTGTACCTAACAATTTTAAATTGAGGAGAGATAATAAATAGTTTTCAAATTGATACAACCTGGAATGAAAATTTGGATTGAAGTTGAATGCAGTTTGGCTTGGGATAGAAATAGAGGGGTAAACATTTAGAATGAAAGATTGGACTCTTCCCACGCAAGAAAGGCTTCCAGTTATGGTTCTAGCAGGGCAGAGACAATCAAGTTGCAGTCAGCCCATGAGATCCACTCTGATTCTTTCCTCTGGGTTGAAGTAACCAACACGGGGTCATAGGTTCACTTCATGCCATGATACACCGTACATGGTATGCAAAGTTACAAATATTAACAGCAGCGGGTTCCATGCCAAGGAACTATAACGGTAGCACTTTACTTCTGCTGGGACTGCATCTGCATGGCGCTTTTTGTGAGCACGTTACTTCAGTTACTAATATAGTGAATGTGCTTATTTCAAGAGACAGTTTTAAAACACTGTTACATTTTATTACTCCCTTAAAAATGCTCCTCGCAAATCTTGTATGACTGAGGAATGTGTCGGTCCCATCTTTTATTGAGTGCAGCCCTTGTCCTGTTCATGACCCACAACTGGAGCAGCAGCCTATAAATGTGATTTCTCTGAAGCAACGGAGAAGTACCTAGGTCCCTTGACAGGGAGGCATTTAACACGCTTACTGAGCCACTCTGCAGACGCTCCCGTCGCCCGCACCAGAGCGGCGGTAAAGCTTCCCGAGTGCCTTGCCTTTGCTGGAAAAGCACGGAGTGTGTTAGCGGAGGTGGCCCTAATTGGTGTGAAACATCTTGAAATGCCCAAGTTCTAATGCACTTGAAAAAGGCCCTGGAGAATCAAAGGGAAAATAAAATGAGGTAATGGTCTTTAAAAGATAAAATAAAAACAGAATGAAAAAGAAGAAAAAAAAACCCCTTTAATTCATTTCAGAAAGAGATGTCGACTCTAGTGTGTGTAGATAAAATTGCCAGATAATCTTTCACAATTCCCGATCAATTTTGAAGTGGGAAGCGAGGGGCGGAATTTTTGGCATGCCGAACAATCAGTGCCATCTAGTGGCTGTACGAGATAAAGACAGAAAATGTAGAAAATGCTGAAGGGCGTAAGCAAGACAAGCTAGGTACTAGAGAAGAATGGTTTAAATTTTTTTTTTTTTTTATCTCCTCTTAGTCACGAAGTATGAGAATTTGAGTGATGAGGCAGCACTTTTAAATAGACTTCAGTAGCAAACCCTAAGAGGAGCAGCGAGGTATCTGTCATATGTAGAAAACGAACCTTATGACACATTTTAAACATGTAGGGTTTGCTGTGTTTCAACAGCTCTGGGTTAAACTATTAAATGGTATTTTAGGATGTAAATATTCATTTGGGTAGGAAAATCATGTTGATAAGAGTTTTCTGCTGCTTCTGAAGAATAAACAAATCCAAAAGTTCAACTTTTCAGTAGAAGACGGAGTCTGCTCTAAAGGAACACAAAATTCAACACTCCAAGAAAACGTATGAGCAAAAGCTAAATCTTTCTTCTCCTTATCCCAAATCTGGTATTTGACATTTCCTTTAACCAAGAATGCAAATGCGAGCTGCAGGCACACTGGGTTAGCAGTACCGTACTTGAGACTTCGACACCAAGGAAAATCAAGTATTTTCATGCTGTTTTACTATCACTAAAGGCTAGTAGTTATTAGACCACGGTACAAGATCTTATTATTCAACAGACAATTTTTGAGGCAATTGCATTACCATACTATTGTTTTAAAAGCCTTTCAAAGAATTCTTCAATACAATTTGCCTTACTTGCAATCCTTTTTATTTAGGATATCCACAAATATTCTAAGAAAGGTTTGTGAGCTTTGAAGGATTATCAAAGTGTTTCATGCTGCAAAAAGCTGAAGGATAAGGATATCAACAGATGCTAAATCATAAAGTGGAACTGTATAATTTAGTAATTAAGACCCAGTTGGTTGGGTCAAATCTGTCCTTCTAATTTTAATTTTACTTTGACCTCTCTGTGCCTCACTTTATTTACCTAGGATTCCTTATAGGAAAAAAATAATATTTAAATAAGAATATATATATATATACATATATACATACATATGCATATACATACGTATGCAAATTCTTTCATGTTCCAAGTGATATCAACATTTTTATTAATATATAATCCAGTTAAGTTTAAAAACTTTTAGTCAGATAATTAAAAAAAAGACCTAAATTTATACTCTAAACAGCTGGCAGTTTCTATGGCAAAACATGTCTCAAAGAGTATTTTTCATTTGGAAATAAATGCATATACTGTGCTTCATATAATTCCTTAACTAATATTTGCTAAGTAGTGAAATTCCCTTCATCCAGTCAGAGAATCTCATGGAGTTAAGCACCTAATTGAAATTCATGTAAGTGAAGTTGCTACAACACAAATTCAAATACTGTGACAACCATTTTGCACACACTTAGACTTCAAGCTCTAAATGCTTTAAGGTTTCTGAAAATATCCTTACAAGAAAATGCTTTTAAAAGTTGAAGGAGAATCCATATCCGTCTTAGCAGGAAGAACTAGTTTTGGGAGTTAATTGGGGGATTCATCCCACCCTGGAAAGGGAGACTCAACTGAGGGTTTTCCCGTGTGCATGGGTTCATGCAATCTTTACAAGAAACATATGCATTCTGTTTATGCATTTTAAATATTTCCCATCAAGCTAGTGAACAAGAGATAACTTCCTGGAGTTTGCTTTCTAAAGGAGGCAGGGAAGGGGGTAAACAAGAGTCAAGTGGTAGATAACGACCTCTCAAGTGCCCAGAGTCGGAGCATTCCACAGTCCTGTCAGTTGCACTGTGAGGAAAGGGCTACTCGATACTGAGGGTGAGGAAGTATCAGTAAACAACCTGCCCAGGTCACAATACAAAGTGAATACGATGGCACCTTACTTGGCTGGGATATGACTAAACTGCAATGGAAAAAAGTTCAAATGGGCACAGAGAGATCTGGGCTAGATTCTTAGTTTTGTCCCTTGTTTTTCAAATTTTTTATTACTTTTAATAAAAAATAACAGTGTGACAGTTTCAAAACATGTCAGTGGTACATTTTCAATATTTGATACAATGCATATTGTTGCCCGATTAGTTACACAGAGCACAGGGTGTAGATGTGATAATTTTTCTAAACATTATTGGTATGAAAATATTTGTTCTCATTG
Source organism: Myocastor coypus (assembly GCA_004027025.1). Classification (NCBI taxonomy): domain Eukaryota; kingdom Metazoa; phylum Chordata; class Mammalia; order Rodentia; family Myocastoridae; genus Myocastor; species Myocastor coypus. The sequence goes on along the minus strand of PVJA010003833.1, from coordinate 10,429 downwards.
AACTTGAGAAAGTAGTTGTATATATAATCCAATGTTCAATAATCACAGTGGGTTATTGGCAAAACTGGCAATGTTGGAAGCTGTAGATTTAAGTCTTTTACCTCTCAGAATTCTAATCTAGCTTTACATTTTATGCCTTGTGGTTAGATTTTTACTTTTGTCACTTGTGAGGTTCAGTTTGTCATGGGGTTTTCAAGGGGAAAATTAGGTTTATCTGACAAGATTCCCATGCAGGATAAATAAATTGACAGCTTATGAGGTTCTAGAAAGGAGTCTAGGCTGTGTCAGGCCCACCGTACTTTTGGAGTGAACATGATACTGACTACCTTAGCTGCTTGTGGAGTTAACCAAGGAGGCAGTGGATCACATCAAAGGGAGAATTCTGCTCACTGAATTTTTTTCTTTTTCTCTGCTATAAGGATGCTTACCTCTATCAAATGAGGTGCTGGCGAGGGACTAGCAATAGAGGGTATTGTTTTGGGCACAGAACAATCAAAACTTGTGGTATGACTATTATGATATATGAGTCTATTAAAACACATAGTAGTGAGACTACTTAGCATAATAGAAATTTCCATAGAGAGACTGTTCATGTTCTTATTGCAAAAAAACTTTGAAAAACATCAGACAGGCCAGAAATGTTCAACTTAAAGAAAGATGCAAGAATAACAACTAAATAGGAGATTTTCTGTAATGAAGAGTTCTTCAGGCTTGATAAGAACCCCTACGACAGCAAGTGATGTATTTCACTTTTCCCTTGGATTTGTGCAAAAGAAATCATGTATGCCCTACTCACGAGGTCTGGGAATGTCTAGAAGAGAGAGTTTGTTCATGGAGATCGCGTTCTTCCACTGCCTTCACAATCATGCATGGGCCCAGCAGGACTGAATATTTAACATTGAGACATTTCAGCAGTGTTGGCAAAACCAGATTTCAGTTAAGGGGAGGTATGGGAAGAAGTTTATTTATAAACATTATTTAAGAAGCTAGAAGTCAAATTTAAATATCTGGTCTCATGTCATCTTTATGCAGGAACTCGTTATAATATTAGATTCAGATTTTCTGCTCAGTTTTAAGGATGTGGCTCCACAGGACACAGGTTTGGGGGTGATGGATCAATTAATGCACATCGTGCTTTCAGCTTAATGATTGGTGAGGAGGAGGAATTTCCTTGTCACAACGCAACACAACACAACACAACACAGTTCTTGTTGTGGAGAAATTGCCAGGTTAGTTAACCCTGAGCTGCATTGTTGAGGGAGATATAAGGGGCTTTCTTCGCAAGAGGAAAGAAGGGGTCAGTGGTTCCCTGCTGAGCTGTTTTTGAAAGTGAAGCGCATTCTAGCTGTTTTGGGAAGCTCTGTGAGGCTTCGGGGCTGGGCCTGCTCTCCCCAGGATGCAACCAGAGTTCCCCATTCCCCTCACTTTTACCTGCTTCCTGGCACTGCCCCTTCTGGGATCCGTAGCTCTTCCTGAGCAGCTGTCCTCTTAATTAGAGCCCTTTGCCTCACCTGCCGGTGTGAACAGCTGATCTCTAGGTCTCTAGCTGTGGCTGGTCTCATCGACCTGTAGGAAGCCTGCTGCCAGCACCAGCAGCTGCCTCTGTTCCGCTGCCCTTCACTGCTCCCCATGGGCAAGAGATATTAGTTAACCTTTGGAGTTCAGACTCCATCCAGAGGAAAATAGGCAACGTTTTCAGAGGCTTAGGCCAGGCTTGCAAGCAAATGATAGATTCGAAAAGAGAGACCCATTGTCAAGGCTGGAATGCTGCTTTTAGCTGAATGTGAAACACAGGTAATTCTAGTGAAGAAGACACTGCCTCGGTAATTTGGTGTCAGTAAACTAAGCAAAATCAAGAAGTTAATTCAACTATTCAGTGTAGTGACATCTTTTGGCTCTTTTGCTTTGTGCTCAGTTCTTTCTTTACAGGGTGTAGACAGGCAGGCTGGTGAGAGCTTCTGGCATACGCTCACAGGCGCGGGCATCCCCTGGCACTTTGGTCTGAGTGCACTTTGGCCATGGTTTGGGTGCCCCTGAAAGCCATGTCATCTCTCTTGCCCAATAGTACTGCTAAGCGGCCTATGCGAATGGTTATGGCTACTACACAATCTGTATGTCAGCGCCATCAGATGAACTTGTGGCCTCAGTGACGCATCCTATGTGAGTGATTTTGGTGCAGGAAGAGGCTTTTAGGATTCTGGGGTCCTTTGAACTGTCTTGAGACAGTAAATTCATCTTTGACATCTTTTCCTGTCCTCTGCAGTGGCCACCAACCTTCTCTGATGGTCTGCAGGAACCCAAATGTCCTAGACCTTGTGCCAGTCAAGTTTACGTCTTTACTGAAAGGGGCACCTCAGTGCTGCGAGCCTCGCCGTGCCTACAGATCTCCCAGGGAGTGTGGCAAGTGGCAAAGTCCCTCTCCATAGGTCTGAGTTATCCTAAGAGTCTGGGTTTCTCATCAGCCTCCAGGTGACCCCAGTGCCCCAGTTTTCTGTGAATCACATTTTGAATAGCAAGATGATCAGACCGTCTGATCGAAGAGATTCTTTCTCATCAAAGTGCAAGTACTGTGAGGCCCAATGCAGCTGTGGTGGGCAGGCTTGTGAGGTCAAGGTCATTCCTACAACCCTGGGGATTCCACAAGGAGGCACTAGTGGAACCCGTGCTCCTTCCTTTAAGCCTCTGTTTCAGAAGTGGTGAGGGAGGAGGGCAGAGTTAGTTGCAGGAAGACGGCAAAGGTGTCTCTGCGACTTCACATCTTCTCTTTGTGCCCCTTTCTGCCTTTGCCCACTCAGGCGCCATCTCCTCCCCCACATCTCTTTCTACTATGCGGTGCTTTCCAAGGTTGTTCAATACCTAAAGATTCTCTTGTGTGATCCAAGCGTTCGTCGGTTCTCAGTAAGCGACGGACCTCTCCCAATTGTGTCACAGAATCCAGGTATGATTATTGCTTATTTCTTGACCAAGTACTTGAGCAGCCAGTTTTAGCTTGCAAAAAACTAGTAAGACATCAATAATTTTAGAGATAAGAAAAGTGGAGTAAAAAACTGATTCTGGGGTTCACGTTGTAATGAATCAATCAATGTACACTTAATGAGACCTAGCTTCAGTGGGAGGAGTACAGGACTAGAGTGTAGTTTTGGCTCTGTCTCTTAACATATCTAGTCAAGCAGTCTTGATCAATAGGCCCAGCATCCCTGCTTCCCATTTGTCAAACTTATTCATTAATCAAACTAATATTTGCTGAACGCTTATTGTGAGGTAATGAGACATCTAGCAAGCACTCAAGTGCTAGTTGCTTTTTCTTGCATCTTAGTAGGGGTCTACAGGGTCTATAGGGTCTCATTACATAGATTGGACTCATAGTGATCTGCCTGTGTTCTGCCTCCCAAGAGCTGGGATTACAGGTGTGCGCCACCACACCCAGTCTCAATTGCTGCCTCAGTGTGCCCTGGGAGTGGGGCCAGCACGGCATGCTGGGGATCAGACTCCCATCCCTGGGTCTGCCTAAGCAGTTGCTTTAATCTGCTGAGCTATTTGGCCAGCCCTAATAGGTTTTGATTGGATTCGAGTCTTTATGTATTTTAGTACAGGGTCTACAGGGTCTCACTACGCAGATCAGACTCATCGTGATCTTCCTCTTTCTCAGCCTCCCAAGTGCTGGAATTACAGGTGTGTGACACCGTACCCAGTCTCAGTCATGATCTCAGTGCACCCCTGGGGTGGGGCCAGCATAACATGCCAGAGAAGGAGCCCTGGTCCCTGTGCGTGCCTAAACAGGCGCTTTAGTCTGATGAGCTATCTGGCTGGATCTTGACTGAATTCTTTCGTATTTTTAAGCCATAGGACTGTTGAATTTACATTTACGCTGCTCCCAGGAGAAGACTGAGGCACATAGAAGGCCAGTTCTAGTTCGTGCTGTAAGATCCTTACCATGCAGGAAGCAACTCCCCCCAGTTTCCCATTGCTTTCCGAAACCTGAGGTTGTTTGTGGGGTTAGGGGAGGTTCAGCAGCCGAATTCTTCTAGCTACTTTCTGTGCTGGGTGGAGGCCCAGGAAGGTGTGTAGGCGCACGTAGATGAGCTTGCCCGTGACTTGTGGCATTGTATCTTGGCTGGGCTCCATCTGTCAGGGATGCTGGCCCTGGTCAAGACCAAGTATTTAAGAAACCTAGGACCAGATGGGCACAGGCTAGAGAAGTTTCTCAGAGGAAGGGATCATTCCAGAGCCAATGGTGCAATCTGCAGTGTGCGAAAAGGTCAGCCCCGTCATGGCTTGGGAGTGCGGGTGCATTTGGGAAGGTGCCCCTCCCAGCAACCGGAAATACAGGGAACAAACTACAGCTTCTGGGTGAGGCATAGAGGCTGCAACATGTTGGATCCTTGCCAAATGGGCTCTGATGGTTCTAGGCAAAGCTCCAGATCCAGCAGTGGGCTGGAATGCTAAGCAGGAAATTGAGGCTGAAGTCTGGTTAAAGAACAAGGCTGCAGCCTGGTGCTCAGGGCTCACCAGACACCCAGCCTACAGCAGGAAGATGAATTCCAGACTCTGTACACTGGTGTTAATCCCTGTCCTGCTCAGGGCTGGCTGACACAGAGCCGGGAAAAGGCTGTCTCTAATTGGCAGGATTTATGAGGGAGGAACTCGCAGAGGAACTCTTCAGTATTCATAGTTCTGGTACCAACACCTCTGCCCCACCTCTTCTTTGGGAATTTCATGATGCCAGTGAGGAACCAGTTCCTTGACTCAGGAAAGTTGAATCAGCTCCATGAGTGGCTTTGGAATTCAGAAATGTAACATTCTTAGGCCTGGCTGTCTTTTTCTTACTGAAGAGTCTAAGCAAGTATACAGTCAGTGCCTTCCAAAGATGGCCAAGACACACCTGTGGGAGAACAAACTGGGCCAGTTTCTCATGGTGAGGAGGCAATAGTGTACACAGAGGTGACCGAGGGACAGGCCAAGCAGAAGAGGTGGAAATGACTCATAGGGTCTGGAGTTTGTTTAGGGATCTTGGGAGGGATTGCTTTAGAAAGACTGCTTGAGAGAGCAGGAGTACCATAATTCTATAATTAGGTGTCTCAGCATGCTTTGTCTATGGGCAAGAGAGGCTAAATTAAGTACAAAACTGTCACTGATGAATAGGCAGCAGTAACATGTACCAGCCTGTAGAGACGAGGAGGCTTAGTATTTTGACAATTGCACAGTGGCTGTGTTCTTCTCTGTTCCTTGAAGACCTTACAGCGTGATCTTGCTTTACCTCACTTTAGCATGGTGCTGGAGTGCCTTTGTTGGATGTCAGCGTTTTTGAAGTTGTTTTTGTCTAATAAGGGACTTTAGGGCTGGTGGGGTATTCCAGCCCCATTTCCTGGTGCCAAAGAGAGTTTTTATCTTTCTTGTTCTACTTTTTACTCTCTCTTTCTCTGATAGCACTGTAAACATAGAAACCTCATGTTCTAATGCTAATACTGTGTTCTCAGCAACTTGAGACCAGGAAATATAGTATCTCCTGTAACACTTCAGACAACTCACTCCGATGTTGTTTCACATTTTATATAGGGAAAAATGGTGACATACAAAGTTTTGAAAGTATTCATGAATCATTATCAACAGCAACAAAAAAACCATACTAAGCATCTTCAATCACAACCTACCTGTGGGCACTGAGGCACAGGAGGCTGGCTTTGTGTCTCACATGCACACAACGGTGTGGTGGACACAAGTGATAATGAGAATGTTGATGTTGATTGGGGTCAGGAGTGTATCCTAAGCACACACCACTTTTATTTTACATATAACTCACTGTATCCTGACATACCAGCATCTTGAGCCTACTTACAGTTGTGGCCATTTTGTCTTTCTAGATAAGGAACTGTTTGAATTTTCTGGCCACCCTGATAAGCAACACACCTTCACTCAGTTTATGTTTATTTTCACATCCTTCAGTGGACTGTGTGGTGCTTGGGGGCTCAGGCAATATCCTCGTGATAGTCCACTTAGAAGAAGCCTGAATGAATGGTGACAGAGGAACAGTGCATATTTACGTGACAGGGGAATACAGGGTCCCAGGACTAAGCTACTATGACAAATCCAGAATTTCATCACTAACTTAAGCATAACCCCCAAATGTCTTTGACCATAAATAAAAACAAAAACCATTGAATGAAAGCGAACACCCACAATAGACTTAGACAAGCTGATGTAGTTGTTTTTACTCATGAAATAGTAAATAACTATTAGAAATAGAAAACAACTCAAATTCCCAATGAGCAGTGAACAAATCAACAACCTGGTCTTAACTGGGGACTTATCTCAGTGCCAGGGTGGTGCTTGGCTACCATGCATGAAGCCCTGGGTGTGATTTTCAGCATGGAAGGAGCAAAAATCAAACTGGTCTGTCTGTGTCATGGAACAGAAAGATTATCCAATGGTCCCCTACTTGATGGCCTTTGATGAGTGAACAGCTGGGCTTGTTTCACCTTCTAGCCTAAGTTACACACACACACACACACACACACACACACACACACACACACACACACCTTACAAAATTTGGTCACATTGTGTAGTTCAGCTAAAGAAAGAAGTTCAAATGCCAATCCTGTAAACCTTTGCAATGCCCTGAAAGGTCTGGCCTGATCTGGATGTCCGCTCCTCTTTGCTCACCCTGCTCTACCTAAGCTGGCCTCCGTGCTATGCCTGGGTATGCCAGGATCCCCTTGCCTCAGAGGCTTGCTTTTCTGTCCAGAATGCTCTCCTCCAGATGTTCACATGGCTTGCTTCTTAGTCTTTCAGGAATTCACTCAATTGTTGCTTTCTAAAGCAATGTCTGTGTCAGCCCTCTTCACAATTGATATCCTTTCTTTGTTGGGTTTTCTACATTTTTTTCTTGTTTGATTTCTGGTGGTGTTGATCCTCTGACACATAAAATATTTACTTCTGCATCTTCTGACTGTACACACATTCTCCCTTGAATGTGAGCTCTAAGAGATAATGTTTTATCATCCGTATTGATGCAAAGTTTTAAAATTTCTTTACTGTTTTATCCAGAATCATACTATAGTATTTGTCTTCAAGGAGAGTAATACAATGTTAACTCATGGATCGAAAGAGAATTAAGAATGGGGAGGTCAAGTGAATAGAAAAATGTTGTCTAGGAGAATTGCTTTTAAGAAAAACCATATAGTAAAATCACAGTAAAAGTCATTCTGGGAAACACATATGTGCCTATTATTGGTGCATCAGTGAGATGATTCTAGAAGTTAGTTGCCATTTCTAAGTTGAATAGCTTCAGAGAAGTGTTTCAAAAATATTCTCCAGTTCTCCAGTAGATCAAAGACAGCTACATGAATTCTCCTGAGACAGGGGTTGGGACCACTGACAAGCCATTCACCAATGGTCTCTGGAACAACACCATTTGTCTGTGCTTCTGTATTATTTTTGTTTAAAAAAGATAAAAACATGCCCTGTGATGAAAGGATTGGTATGAAATTCCAGCCCAATTCCTCCAAGCAGGAGTGCTTTGTGGTGAGACAGAAGTTGAAGGTTGGCCTGGGGATGTAGCTCAGTGGTAGAGCAGTCGCGGAGCTGAGAGAGGCCTTGGGTTCAATCTCCGGTACTCACAAATGGGGGGGGGGGCTTTGAACCTGGAACCCACTCTGGTAGGAATGTTCCTGAACTAAATTCATAAACTCTCAGACCCTGAAGGTCTGCAGTTCCTTAAAAACGAAGGAGTGAGAAAGTAGGTCTAGATAGCATGGTTTTAGAGCAGGTGACTTAAGCCTGCACACAAATAAAACAATAATTTGGTTATATTCTTGTGATTAAAGATAATAGTTTTTTAGTGACTATAAGCGTCTCAGGTGTGCCGTTTGTGCAGTGTGTCGTAACAAACTGTTTAGGTCTTAGACCATGAAGATTTGCCCCATAATTACCTTATTGAAAACCAGATTACCTATTGTTTGGTTGTCAGCTACCTGAGCCTGTGCCAAATAACTCTCAGACAACTGGGAGTTACCAACAATGCTGGCCCGAGGAAGGCGCCTGGGCTTCTCATGTCACCTGGGTAGCTAGGGTGGGCAAACTGGTTCAGGGGAATAAACTTCATTCCATGCGAAACTAAGCTTCCGCAGATCCACCCCAAAGCTTATTCACGTGGAGGTTTTCTCTCATGCACTGGTGCCAAGTCTTCAATCAAGAGAAACCAATAATCTGACATTGTCCTCTGGTACTCTCCAATTGGGAATTCAGGTTATTGACATCATTACATCATAAAATCTATCTATCTATCTATCTATCTATCTATCTATCTATCTATCTATCCCAATGGTCTTTCTATCATCTATCCACCTGGCAGATATTCTATAGCTGCTAGCATGAGTGCCTGGATCTGTGATACCACATTGACACCAACATTCAAGGAGAATCCATTTCTTTACATAGAAAGGTGTAGTATTTAGGCATGACGTATGCAACTCTGTACGCTTAATAACCCCAGGATTATATGTAATGCTTGATGCAACAAAAATGTATGTAAACAATTATATGATTTTATTTAAGGAATAATTAGAAAAAAATCTTTATGTGTGCAGCACACACACACAAAAATATTTTAAAAGTATTTTTGACCTGAAATTGCTTGAATCTGCCGATGGGGAACCCACAGATAATGTCAGTCAACTGTAAATATTTTTGGTTGATCTAAAACTAGCCTTAGGGGTATTTCTTGGCTTTCTATGGCAGAGGGTCATTAGGACTTGGCATCCTCTTCAACTCATTTTCTTTTTCCTGAAAGTGAGGCTAAAACAGGGATCTTCTTCTATCATAGTATCGTCATGATTAAATGAGAAAACTGCATGCTGGAGTGTCTCACAAGGAGCCACTCATTAGATGTGACTACTGGCTGATAATTATTGAGGGCTTATTGTTACCCACATTCAAACTGAAATTAATCTGTAGAGAGACTAGGGTTTCAGCTGACAAAAAACATTTTCATAGCTTGTGCATAGTGTGAGAACAATGCATTATTTTCAAAGACTGATAAACTTTAGTTACTAGGGGCCCGGCGGGATGGCTCAGTGGTCTAAAGCGCCTGCTTGGGAAAGCTTGGGTGGCTTCAGGGACCGCAGTTTGATCCCCGGCACCACATGCTGCGCCAGCCCTGCCCTCGGGGTTCTGAAACAAATAAATAAATAATTAAAAAAAAAAAACTATTCTTATTCTACATTCTGAAATTAGAGACCAGGATCTCTCTGTATGTACCTGATTAATCTAAGTGTTTATTGACGACTGGCTAAGAGTGAGGAAAGCAGAGAAACTGAAAATCTGAACATCTCAAAGAATTGGGGGGGCAGACATACATAACAGAACTCTAAGATCTGGGTTTTTTTTTTTTTTTTTTTCTTGGGTGGGAAGGGCATATGATTTAGTGTTTAAATTCAAGCTCAAGTCTGCCTCTTACCATGTGACTTCTTGAGCCACCGGTTCACACTCACCCTAAGGCTTATCTGTGAAATGACTGTTAACAACAACAGCCACCACCACAACATGTGTTGTCCATAGGGATAAATCAGGGCAATGTGCATAAATGTCTTTTTACTAAGTAAATCTCTTTACTAAGGTCCATATAATACTAGTTACTGCTTTCAGGAGTTATAAATTGGAATCTTGTGTAATAAATACTTCATTAGATATATAGTAAAAATAAATGACAAGAGGGAGGAGAAATGGGACATCACCGTGCCTAGAATCATAGGAAACATTTTGGAGGAAAAGGCCCCAAATCTAAGTCTCAAAGGGAGGATATGGGTTGTGGAGGGGTGGGCTCGAAGTAAGTTCTCACTACATAAGCAGCATCAGAAGAGACAAAAAAAGGTAACAAGCTATGTGTGTAGCCCCCTTGAGGAGGACGCAAGTCCCTTGGGATGGGCCACTCCACTTGGAGAAGTGGTGACCATCAGAACATGGCCCCTGACCTCTGTGGAATGGGCTGGATGAGCATGATTTGGTATGCAGTCAGGTGGGTGGGGCTTGATTCTGCGATCTGCTGCTTATAAACTATGTAATCTTTTTTTTCATGATTTAATATTTTTATTGTTTAAAGTTAACAATGGTTATATTACATATTTTCATCATCAGATCAGTTTAGATTAATAGTTACAGGTATATAATATTCATCAAACAATTAAACATTAACACATTCAATCAACATTACTTTTTTTTTTCTTTTCCCCTTTCTTTTTTAAAAGTTGACACATTGTATATTGTCCTCACAATAGTTCTACAGAGCACAGTGTGTGGGCATGACCCACCGCCCTATTGATGTTGTTAAGAATAAAAATAAAGAAAAAAAAAAGAAAGGAAAAGAAAATTCTTCTCTTTGGACTAAGGGGAAGCAGATGCATACACAGTCAAATGTTCTGCAATTGCAGTG
>PVJA010003832.1:0-91293 GCA_004027025.1 Myocastor coypus | reverse complement strand
AAAAAAAAAAAAAAAAAAAAAAAAAAAAAAAAAAAAAAAAAAAAAAAAAAAAAAAAAAAAAAAAAAAAAAAAAAAAAAAAAAAAAAAAAAAAAAAAAAAAAAAAAAAAAAAAAAAAAAAAAAAAAAAAAAAAAAAAAAAAAAAAAAAAAAAAAAAAAAAAAAAAAAAAAAAACAGATTGCATTTAAAGGAAAACCCATCAGAATAATGTCAGATTTCTCTTCACAAACCAAGAAATCAAGAAGAGTTTGGAGCAGAGTGCTTCAACTCCTCCATGAAAACAAAAATTCCAGCCCAGAATGGTATACACTGCAAAACTCTCTTTCAAATTTGATGAAGAAGTGCAATACATCTGTGACAGAGAACAACTAAATAAATTCGCAATGACAAAGCCAAGCCTATGCAGACTACTGACCAGTCGCTATCAAAATGCCATCAACATATCTCAGAGACCTGGAGAATTCATTCCTAAATTTTTATTTGGAACCAAAAAAGACCTGGAATTGAAAAGACAATCCTGGGTAAAAAGGACAAGGCAGGAAGCATTCCAATTCCTGACCTAAACTTACAAAACTACAGTGATAAAATCAGCATGGCATAGGCAAAAAAAAAATAGACCTGAGGATCAATGGAATAGACTAGAAGATGCAGAAGCAAATAGAAACACACTCAGCCACCATATCTTCTACAAAGCAGCAAACCATGCTTACTGGAAGGAAGATAGCATCTTTAACAAATGGTGCTGGAAAAACTTTCTTTCCACATGCTGAAAACTAAAACTTGACCAAGTGTATCACCATGAACTAAACTAAAGTAAAAATGGATTAAAGACCTAAATATTAAAGGAGAAACATTAAATCTCCCGGTAGAAAAGGTGGGAGAAAATCTTGAAGACATCGGGGTAGGCAAAGAATTCATGGACAAAAACCAAAATAAATGCTTAGCAACTTGAAAGAATCAACAACTAGGATCTCCTCTGGTTAAGAAGTTTTTGCAGCTCAAAAGAAATTACCAACAGAGTCAAAGGACAACTCACAAGTTTTTAAAAGATTTTAACTAATAAGTATTGAGACAAAGGTCTTCTATCTAGAATTTATAATCAACTACAAATCGTTAGGGTCCCAAATTCAAAGACCCAATTCAGAAATGGGCATCTGAGATGAACACACACTTCTCAGAGAAAGAAATTAAGCAAGCCTACAAATACATGAAGAAATGCTCCACTTCACTAGCCATTCATGAAATGCAAATTAAACCAACAATTAGATACCATCTCACCCCAGAAAGAATGGCTTTCATAAAGAAATCAAGGAGAAACAAATGTTGGAGAAGCTGTGGGGAAAAAGGGACCACTGTTGGTGCAAATGCAGACTGGTGCAACCATTATGGAAAGCAGTGTGGAGACTCCTTATAGAACTAGAATTGGAAACTCTATTCAATCCAGCTATGCCCCTACTGGGAATTTTCCCAGAAGAACTAAAAATATCATACCATAATGATATCTCTGTAACTATGTTCATAGAACAACAATTTGTAATGACCAAACCTTGGAAACAATCAAAATACCTATCATCTGAAAAAGGGTTGAAAAAGATATGGTATTTTTAATGCAATTGTACATTGCTCAGCTATAATGATGAACTAGAAGACTTCATATATAAATGAATGTATCTTTCAGATATACTCATAAGCGAAATAAACCAGGCATACATGTGTAAATATCATATACTCTCCCTAGTGCAAGAACTCAAAAAAAGAAATGAAAATAGAGAGGTATAACACAGATGAATGGAAATGAAGGACTTAAGGGTTAAACAATGAAGTGACTGCAACCATAAAAGATAGGAAGCATGGCAATGGAAAAGCCAGGATGAATTAGACAATAGCCCTAGGAACCTCCCAATGTTTTTGACCCTGAGGTTAGCAATGTGTAACACTAAAAATATGCTTGGAATGCCCATCACTCTCTCTTTTAGATATGTGCTGATTTTAATGTAATTTCAGTTACTGCTATACTCTCTGTCAAGTAAATGGTTGATTTACAAAAAAACAAAAATTGGTATCAAATGAGAGTAAGAGAGTAGGGAAATGCGATAGGATTGACTGGCTACAATTTTGTATACACTTAAATTTCTAAATATGTAAAAATGTGTAACTACTTTTATCACATTCTATAGAGATATTACATTCTATAATCATCTTATATCAATGATGGTAGAAAATACTAATTCCAAGTTCAGTCTAAGAGGTTTGACACTCAGAAAGACAGTGATGTCATGAGCAAGTACTTATGTTACAGAGTAATAGTATCACTAAGCTTTTCCTCTGGAGGGTTAAGAACATAGGTTTACAGACCAATAATTACAAAAAAGAAGGGCTACAAAGATAGCCAATATTTTGGCCCTAGCCCTTCAAGGTCAATGAGGACGCAGGACAGAGAGATCCTATACTGTAACATCATATAACTCCGTGGGTTCCCAAATTTTCTGTTCAGGGAAATTATAGGGCTACAGAGGAAAGGGATTGAAGATGTATAGTGTGCCTAAAGAGAGTCACCTAGGAGAAAACATTCTCTCAGGCTTTCAGAGAGAGCAAACTGGTCAAGTAATGGCCATACTCACCCAGATGGCTCACACCAACAACTGTTCTACAAAGCACTCTACATGGTTCCAATGTAAATCCTGATGGGATTTTACTGACCTTGGGAGATACAAAAAAGTTACATGTTTTGCTATACCAGTCTTGCTTAAACTTGCCCTAAACCACACAGCAGAAAAGTTTAACCACAAGGTGTAAAACAAAAAGCTAGATTAGAATGCTGAGCTGTAAAAGGCTTAAATCAACAGCTTCCAACATCGCCAGCTTTACCAATAACCCACTGTGATTACTGAACATTGGATTTTGTATACAACTACTGTCTCATAGTTCAATGAGAAAAAATTTTGGGTACCAATAATGATTAGAAAAATTATAATGTCTTCACCCTGTGCTCTGTATAACTAATAGGAGGACAAAAATAAGCATTGTATCAAATTTTGGAAATGTGCTACTAAGGTATTTTGAAACTGTCACATTGTTATTTCTTATTAAATGTAATAAAACTAAAAACAATAAACAAAAAGGGTTAAACGATGAAGTGACTGGAAGCAGAAAGGGTAGGAAACATAAAATGAGCAAAGCCATGCACTTGTATACACGGGATGAATTGGATAATGTTCCTAGCAACCTCCAAAAGGTTTATCACACTGAGCATAGCAATATGTAACACTAAAACTATGCCTGGAATGCCTGTCATTCTCGTCTTTTACATGTGTGCTGCTTCTAATGTAATTTCATTTCCTGCTATGCACTCTCTTAAGTAAATGGTTGGTTTATAAGGAAACAAAAAAAGGTTATAAAATGAGAGTAACAGACTAGGAAAAGTGCCACAGGATTGACAGGCTACAATTTTGTATATGCTTAGATTTCTAAATTTCTGTGTAAAAATGTGAAACTGCTTTCATCACTTTCTATAGAAATTTATTACAATATAATTGATTGATGGAAAATAGCAATTCCAACTTGTCTAATATGTTTGATACTCAGGAAAACAGTGATGTTAAACTCAAGTACCTAGGTTATAAATAGTATCACTAAGCTTTTCTTCTGGAGGGTTAAGAATCTAAGTTTAGAGACCAAAAATTAGACAAAAAGAAGGGCTAGCCCATCAAGGTCAGTAAGGATACAGGACATAATGAGAACCGGTGCTGTAACATCCTATAATTCTGAGTTTTCCCAAATTTTCTGTTCAAGGAGATTATGGGTCTACAGAGGAAAGGGATTGAAGATGTATAGTGTGCCTAAGGAGAGTCGCCTAGAGAAAAAAGTTTTCTCAGGCTTTCACAGAGAGCAAACCGGTCAAGCAATGCCCATGACTCATCCAGGCGGCTGACACTGACAACAGTTCTACAAAGCACTGTTCATCGTTTCTAAGTAAACCCTGAGGGAGCCAGGCATGGTGGCACATGCCTGTAATCCCAGCACTTGGGAGGCTGAGGCAGGAGGATCAGTGCAAGTTCAAGACCAGCGTGGGCTACAAAAAAGAGCTCAAGGCCAGCCTGTACTGCATAGTGAGATCTTGTCTGAAAAAGACAAAAAAAAAAAAAAAAAAAAGTAAATCCTGAGTGTCTTTGACTGACCATGGGAGATACAAAAGTTACATGTTTTGTTATACAGGTCTTACTTTAACTTGTCCTCAACTATCCTGCAGAAAAGCTTAATCACAAGGCATAATATGGAAAGCTACATTAGTATACTGAGCTGTAAAAGACTTAAATCAATAGCTTCCAGCATTACCAGTTGTGCCAATAACTCACTGTGATTATGGAACATTGGACTATGTATACAACTACTTTCTCTTAGATAAATGAGAAAAAATTTCTTGAACCGACAATGATCAGAAAATTATCACATCTGCACCCTGTGCTTTGTATAACTACTATGAGGACAATTGTATCAATTATTGAGAATGTACAAGTAATGTGTTTTGAAACTGTTACATTGTCATTTCTTATTAGAAGTAATAAAAGCCGGGCGTGGTGGTGCACACCCATAAGCCCAGCACTCTGGAGGCTAGCAGGAGGATCAATGCGAGTTCGAGACCAGCCTGGGCTACAAAAGTAAGCTCAAGGCCAGCCTCAACTGCATAGTGAGACCCTGTCTCAAAAAAAAAAAAAAACCCAAAAAAAGTAATAAAAAAGTTTTAAGAAGAAAAAGATGTGGTATTTTTACACAATGGAATATTACACTCCTACAAAGAATCATAAACTGTAAGATTTCATGTATAAGTGGATATATCTTGAAGATATACTCATAAGTGTAATAAACCAGACATAGATGTATAAATGTCATATAGTGTCCCTAGTGTAAGAACTCAAAAAAATAATAATGGAAAGGCATAACACAGCTGACTGAAAATCAAGGACTTAAGGGTTAAACGACAAAGTAACTGCAAACAGAGGGGATAGGAGACATGTTGTGAGCAAGACCATACATTTGTTTATGCAGGATGGGCTCGGTAATGGTCCTAGGAATGTCCGGGGTGTTGGGAGTTACACTCAGGATAGCAAGTGTAATGCTGAAACTATGCTTGGAATGCCTGTCATTCTGTTGTTTTAGATGTGTGCTATTTCGAAGGTTATTTCAGTTGCTGCTGTACTCTCTCTCAAGTAAATGGTTGTCTTACAAGAAAACAAATTGGTATTAGATGACAGTAAGAGACTGGGAAAGGTGCTGTAGGGTTCACCTGATACAATTTTATATATACTTAGATTTCTAAGCTTCTGTGTAAAAAGTGTGTAACTGATTTTATCACATTCTATAGTAATTTATTCAAATATCAATGACTGATGAAAAATACCAATTCAAAGTCTTAGATCTTTGACATTCAGAAAGATAGTGATATGAAGCTCAAGTACCTATGTTACAAAGTAATAGTATCACAAAGCTTCTCTTCTGGAGGATTAAGAATGTAAGTTTGCAGACCAAAAATTAGATAAAAAGAAGGGCTATAAGGATTGCCAATATTTTAGCCCTAGCTCTTCAAGGTCAGTGTAGACTCAGGACATAAGAGAATATGTGCTATAACTCAATGGTTTCCCAAATTCAGTTTTCAAGATTATGGGGCCACAGAAGAAAGGAATTGATAATGTATAGTACACCTAAGGAGAGTCTCCTAATGGGAAAATATTCTCTTAGGCTTTCACAGAGAGCAAACTGTTCGAACAATGGCTGTGACCCACCCAGGTGGCTGACACTGACAACAGTTCTACAAAGCACTCTACATGGTTTCACAATAAATACTAAGGAGATATAAAAGTCACATGTTTTATTATATAGATCTTGCTTTAACTTGCCCTTAACCACCCAGTAGAAAAATCTAACAATGAGGCATAAAATGTAAAGCTAGCTTAGTATGCTGAGCTATAAAAGGCTTAAATCAACAGCTCCCATTATTGCCTGGTTTGCCAATAACCCACTGCAATTATGAAATATTGGACTATGTATTCAACTACTTTCTCTTAGTTCAATGAGAAGAAATTTTGTATACCAATAATGATTAGAAATATTATCATGTCTACATCTTGTGGTCTGCATAAGTACTATGGAGACAATAATATGCATTGTATCAGTTATTTGCAATGTACTACTACTATGATTTGAAACTGTTGCAATGTTATTTCTTATTAAAAGTAATAAAAAATTAAAAAAACAACAGATACATGTTAGAACTTTGGAATCATGAAGAAGAAATTTTTCTCATTTATTTGAGAACTAAATCAGAGAAGAGATATCTCACACGTGGTTGGTTACTACAAAGAAGCCACTATACAGAACCCAGCTCAATATCATCATAGCCAGTTTCTTCCTCTCTAAAGGCCACTGTGGATACTGTCTCTTCCATGGAAGAGAGGGTGTCTTCTTTGGAGTCTGAAGAGAGTTGCCTGTAACAGTAAATGAGAGTGTGGGTTTGAGTGATGACAGAAAACAATGCAACACTAAGTTTCTGCATTCATACAGTACCAAAAATGCCCCACACACTCCATACAGACTACTTCAGTTGCCCAGATGACAGTAATGTTGCAGTTTTGCTTGCTTTTGTCTCTTACAAAACACTGGTCACTGTGGTGCATAGCTGTTCACAATGTTGAATTTTGTAAAAACAATCAAAGACAGCCAAGTACTCTTCTTCTTGCTTGCAATCACATAAAACTTACTTTCCTGAGCCTACAGGGACTTATAGTTGGGGGACAATATGTATTTGACATAAAACAAATGTGCCTCAAAATCCTGGGTGTCATTTTAGAATTTCTCTTTCTAGTAGAAGTACAACATGTCTACATCTAATGTGTGGTGTGTGTAACACATAGAATACAATATTTCTTCTTTAAGAAAAGATATAATTGCTATAATGAGGTAAAGAGAGGGGGGTGGACACCACCTAGGCACACAAGTCTTTCTAAATTCTTTTTTTTTTTTTTTTTTGAGACAGGGTCTCTGCAGTTGAGGCTGGCCTTGAGCTCACTTTGGTAGCCCAGGCTGGTCTCGAACTCGCACCGATCCTCCTGCCTCAGCCTCCAAAGTGCTGGGATTACAGGTGTATGCCACCACGCCCGGCAAAACCTTTGTTTGTCTATTCACTCATTTTCCTGGCCGGCTCAGCCCACCCCGAGGGCAGGGCTGGCGTAGCATGTGGTGCCGGGGATCGAACCGCGGTCCCTGAAGGCACCCAAGCTTTCCCAAGCAGGCACCTTAGACCACTGAGTCATCCCGCCGGGCCCCCTCTAAATTCTTATAGCAAAGCAATACTTATGATCAATGGGTCCAAATTTATCCTGCACATGAATGTAACTGGATTGGAAAAACAATTGTCCACTCATCTGTCTAGAAATACCTGACACCATCTCTTCCATCTGGAACAAGTTTCCTCTCACTCCTCCCAAGGGAAGAAGGAATTTCAGGAACAAGTATCTCTTCAACATCATCATAACCACTGCCTGTGAAAGCAACATGCTGTCCTCGAGGTTCTGAAAGTAAAAAGAATGTGTAAGAGGCATCTATGTGTTGCATGAGTTCTTAAGTCTCATCTAATGCAGAAATTATAAATTGGGCAACATTCCAAAGTTGTCCCAAACTTACGTGTTTGATCTCAATATTCTTAGAAATCCTGTAAATCTTCTAATATTATAATGTATGAAAATCAATAATAATAACTTAAATGTCCTCTCATACTGGAAAACAACAAAAATTCATTATGCTATGAATTTTAGGTGCTACTTCCAGACATATAGCACATGATCAGGCAGGAGCAGTACATGTCACTGGCTGAGGCAGAATGAGTGTGGACCAAAAGCAATTCTGGCTACCATCTGCTCTCTACAGCAGTGAGAGACACAGAGCTGTCAGAAGATGAAAACCTGGGTCTTCAATCAATACATATCCGCCAACCAAGTCCTAGGAAGTACAAATTACAACAAACCCTAGTACTGTATACCCTTAGCATCCCACGTCCTCACGACCTTCCTGATTATGCCACCTCCTAAAAGCTGTATCTTTACCACTTGGACAATATTTAGGGTGGTTATTTCTTTGTCTGGGTTCTTTGTAGAGAAAATCTGGTAAGTAATAAGTATAGGGACCTTGAATTTCATGTATTTGAAGAGTTAGCAAGTATTTTGCTCTCATTGCTCACATGATCCACACAATGATTTATACATTACTAATTTAGGGTGAAAATCATTATTCTTAATTCCATTCATGGCAAACTTTTTGAGAGGTTCTCTCACAAATTTTGTTTTTAAATCATAGATGTTTCAATATAATAATGCATCTTGGGTATTCTTGTGGCACATTAGAAGTAACTTGCAATATGAGAAATGATTTCACTATCTCTTTCCCTGAGCTCTTAGAATGAGCAGAAGGGAAAAAATTGTGGATCAGAGAAAAATGATGTTTCCCATCACCATCACTGCAGGACATTTTCCTCAAAGTGATTCCTCCTGCTCAACCCATCAGCCAAGAGAGGACATGGCTCTGCTACCTGGATTAGAGTCACGATCTCCATCCTCCACGTTTTCTTCCGTGTAATAGATTAGCTTTGTTTGTGAGTCATCAGGCACAGTTCCTGATATAAGAAATCAAGTCAGGCATGGGGAGAGAGTTCAGCGGTCTAAAAACCTGCCTAGTAAGCACAAGGACTCAAGTTCAATCTGCAGTACTACATGCCATGCCAAGTCCCACAATCCTGCCAACACCAAGCTGGCCACTAAAACCAGGCATGGTAGTGCATGCCTGTAGTCCCAGCTCTGGGGAGGCTAGACAGGATTATCACTACTATTCTGAACTGCATAGCAAGAACCTGTACCAAACAAATAACAGATCTTTAAAAAACATCAAGGGAGACAGACACTTAGGAGAATTACAGTAGGATGCTTCAGAGAAAATATTGAGTTTTTATACTTGCACATAATGGACTTGAAGTTCCTGTCTTAGTAAGAGGCTGACTGTGTACTGTGATTTATTTTTCAACTATTACAAAAGCTTATGTGTTTAGAGCTATGCTCTCAGTTTTGTACTATATGAATGTGGCAGAAACTTCAAGTGTGGTTGGTGGGAAGTCTTAGGTCACTGGGGACACACTTCTGCAAGGAGGGGCAACTCTGACCTCTCCTTGACCTCTTTCCTTCCTGGAAATCGTAAGGTGAGAAACTCATTCCACTATATATCAGAAAGCAATGAGGCCATGTAGTCATATACCAAAATCTCTGAAGCTGTCAAGAAAGGTTAAAATTTATCCTTATAATTTGATTATCTCGTGTATTCTATTGTAGTAATGAGAAGATAATTAATATACCTTTATGGTTAACTTAACAGTGCATCTGTGCTTATTGAAGATATGCACACCAATGACAAATTTATGAAGAAGTGGGTGTGTAACACACCTGCTTTGTCCATCAGATCTGTCTTCTCTGCTTTCACAAGATACTCTATCTCTTGGTACAAGGCCTCATCAACAGCATCTTTAGTAGCTAAGGCTGGGGAACGAAACATGAGTTAACAGGCACATGTCTTACAATGAAAAATCATTCTGTTTCCCAATGATTCTCCTGGGGAAATCTCTCTGGGTTGCCAACATCCATTCCTTAACTCTGTGCGCTCAACAGAAATAAGAAAATCTCATGACCCTAACTGTCTTCTAGACATTTGTACTAATATTTTTCAGTTATGCTGTCATATTAGATAACTTACACATTAAATCCAAGTCCAAGTACTAAAGTCTTTTCAATCTTGAAGTCTACAATGCAGAAGAGAGTTTCCCAAAAAACAAGAATACAAGTTGGTCTTATTACTCTTTAAGAAGTCATAACTAGTTCAGTCTTTCCCAAGATACTTTAAAAATCAGCTTCAACCCTAAACTCCACCTTGATGTCCAGCTCTCCATCTGCCCAGCTGAGTTCCCAAGATGATGAGCATCAGCAGGAGAAGGGCTCCCAGGATGATGCACAGGATCTCATATAAGGAGAAGTTGCCAGGGACAGAGGGTGAGACTGGACTGGGGCCTGAGGAGGAAAACTGACATTAGAAAAGGTCATAAACTCAGAAGAAAACACTTATCTCAGTATTCCCCTGCCACCAGTACAGTGGATCTACTTGAAGGCAAATGTACAAGCCCAGATACCAAACTGACCTGTGACAATTATTGTTTCGGTCTCACTCTTTGAGATTTCCTTAAGGTAATTCTGTTGAGCCACAGGTTCCCTTTGCTGCTACAACATAACAAATTCTATGGCTGTTTCTAACACTTGATTGCCAAGTCTACAGGAATTTTCTAAGAGGTATGCTTGATTCCATAACACAGTTGCTGAAAATCTGAACATCTCCTCTAGTATATTGCACAGAGCAATGGAACCACTCACGTATAGGGGTGGAGAGAGCAGTCTTTTTTTCACCTGATGAAAAGAGAAAGAAGCTGAGTCAGCGCCCTTCCGTGACAATAACTAGATCACAACTACTATCACTACACGTTTCTCTCCCACAAGTGAGGAGTTCAGAGTGCAGCCCTTCTAGAGCCAAAGCACTGAGCAGAGGCCCATCTAGGAAGGGCTCTTGGGAACACACACACACACACACTCCTGCACCCCAGCCCATGCCCCTGGCCCTGCCACTCACCTGAGCACCTCACGCCTGCATCTTCCTCATGCTTGCAGTCACTCTGTCCCCAAGGTGCCCTGGCACAGGCCCACAGGGAGGGTTCCCGGCTCTGGCACTCCACATCATCCAGCCAGATGCTTCCATTTCCAGGGCCAAATGCAGCTTCTCCCAGGGCATCCACAGCAGATCCACAGCCCAGCTGCTGACATACCACTTCTGCCTCTGCCAGGTCCCAGGAGTCATCGCACACTGTGCCCCAGGAGCCTTTATGCCACACTTCCACACGCCCTGAGCATTTGCTAGTGCCACCCACAAGTCGCAGCTTGTCTCTGTCTGCAAAGACAGCAGGACCTGATCTTACTGCCCTGGTGGAGGGAAGGAGTGCCTGGGAATTATGAAGGAGAAAGGGAGAATGAGATACCTGTGCAGGGGCCAGATTCTGGACAGCTCCTGGGTCTCTCTTCTGTGGAAAGAGTAGGGTGCCCTGGGTTAGGGGAGACTGGGCTGGTCCCAAAGTGCCCATGCTCATGCTAGAGGAAAAGGACAGGTGATATCACAAGACCAGCATCACCTTGATGTTGGATCTGGACTGATGCTTTTATTTGGCATAAGGAGACCTGGGTGTTTTCCACTGAGAATTCTGACCTTTACTCCAAGGAATAAAATCATAGACCTAAGTTTCAATTCCTGTGGTGACATTTTTTTTTTTTTTTGTCCGTACATGTTTGCAGTACATAATGATTACATTTATTGTGGGGAGCTAATACATGTTCACAAAAATCTTAATTTTTTCTTGTTAAAACCTGCTATGTGCAGTACTGCAATTAAACAACTCCCAGGAAATTGACAGATGCCTTAGTTTTGTTCAACAGTCAAAACATACGGAACAAATTTTTCACTTGCTTAGCATTTAAATTTGTTCTTAAGGGCTGGCAAGACAGCTCAGTGGACTGACTATTTAGGCAAGTTCAAAGACCAGGTTTATGCTGCGCCAGCCCTGCCCTCAGGGCAGGCTGAGCCGGCCATAAAAATAAAGAAATAAACAGTTCTGAAACAGAGACCAGGTTTGATACCCAGAACTACATGCCATGCTGACTCTGCTCACAGGTGAGCTGAGCTGGCACTGAGAACCAGTGTGGTGGTGTTATAGGCAGCTGAATTAGATAAAAATATTTTAGGTAGTCAGACAGGGCCAGGCCCTCAAGGACGACATGGAAGACAAGACGACTTTCCAACTACAGACAGACATTCCTCCACCGTGGGCCAGATTGCAAGACAAGAGTAAACAGAAGCAATTACATACTTCCCTAGAGATGGGCATCAGGGATTAATACTCGTAGGTATAAATCACCTTAAAAGATCCTGCAAAGAGTCACAAGCCCAAGCTCAATAGGTGGCATTCTTCCCTTAATACGTGACTTGCCTTCCCATTGGATCCCGATGTTAATCAATTTTACCGGAGCAATGGTGCTTGTAATCTCATTGGTTGGCCATAGTCTTTGTCCCACCTCCTACCCACCTAAGCAAGTTCCCATGTCTTCTCTATAAAAGTCCGCTAGAAGAAACAGCTTCTGGGGGACACCCTCTCGGGACCCTCCCTCCTGTCCCTCTCTCTGACAGGAGCTTTCTTTCCCTCAATAAATATGTTCTGCTCACTCTCTCCATTTGTTCCTAAAATTCATTCTTCTGTTTTAGAGACAACAAACTCGTCCCAGGTACTTTTCAGGCTGGGGATTGGTTTTCCCTATATTATTTGGAGGTTCCCTATTAGAGATCATCCACCCCAGATCAGTTTTTTCTTCCTGCATCAGTGGTGGATGCCTGAAATCTCAGTGCTGAGAGGCTATTGCATTGCATAACATCTGCTGAAAATAATTCTGTTAAATTCTTGTTCATAAGTGGGATAAGGGCAATGTGAACTAATGTTGATCACTTGCAATATTAAGCATGATTACATAATGGGAAAAGTAACTTACATTTATTATTCCATAATTTTAATGTAAAATTATGAATCAAGAATATCAGAATGATTTCTATTATTTAACAGGAGTAAGAGTAGGAGTCCAAGAATGATAAGAAAGCAGGCAACAGCTAACTTGTGTGAGAAAAACTTGAAACATATTCATCAAGTAAAAGTGACACCTGAGCTGACACAAATATGAAATAGAACAACAACAAAAAAAAAAAAAAACAGAAAACCAAAACACATAGAAGTATATGTGAATGCTAAACAATACAGCGAAACCGGTCACACGTAAAGCACTTGTGCTAAAATACCAACATTTGTATGTATTTCCCAAATTATCCTGTCAAGGCCCCTAGATCACTCTGATCCCAGTGGTAAGGACCTCTGTTGGATGCTTGCTCACTCTCAGCACTGGAGACCTCACTACCTCTCAAGGAATGGTTTCTTTTTTCTTTTTTTTTTTCTTTTTTTTTTTTTTTTTTTTTTTTTTTTTTTTTTTGTCTTTTTTTGAGACAGGGTCTCGCTGTGCAGTTCAGGCTGGCCTTGAGCTCACTTTTGTAGCGCCGGCTGGTCTCGAACTCGCACCAATTCTCCTGCCTCAGCCTCCCGAGTGCTGGGATTACAGGCGTGCGCCACCCCGCCCAGAGAGGAATGGTTTCTTAATGTAAGAAATACAGAAACAACCTGTGTTCTTATGGTTAAATATCCCTTCAGCCTTCAAAGGTCAAAGAAAAAGGAGAACAGAAGATAGCAGGAAGAAAGAAAGCCCTGTCTTTAAAATAATTATCATAATATCCCTTCCACTTGTACTTGTATCCTGCTCATAGTGCAACATCTTAAAACCTAATCACAGATGAGAAAAAGAGACAGACAGACAGACAAGCGGGCAGACAGGCGGGCAGACAGACAGACACAGACAGAGAATGTGTAATGCCAAAATTAAACAAATGTTGAAGGAAGTTGAACCATGTTAAAATGCAAAAGAAGGATGGAAGAAAAGAATAAAATATAATACTTCCCAATTGTAAAGTTTTAATGCTGCAGTAGTTTTGAAATGTGAGCCAGTGAAATCTGTTATACTCATCTTAGACCTTAAATACCTTAGAATGAAATATGCAGGTTAGGAAATCTTGCTGATTTTTTTGCAAGAAAGTGTAACTGACCATAATACACAAGTTATTAAAAAATGGAATGTTTTATGTCAAGCAATACCAAACCAATAGAAAATTACCAGTATAAGAAAGCAGTATTACAATATTGATTTCAATATATACATTTTGTGATCTGGTGATATAACTACTCACAGTCAGTATAATTTAAAGTAAGAGCAACACTTGTTCAAAAGTATTCATTACAAGATTTTTTGTATGGAGAAAAATTGGAAATAACTAGGAAAATCATTTTATAAAATACAGTACTTATATATTACGAATATAATCTTATGCTGTTGCTTCAACAAATGATATAGGTCTCTCTGAAGGACTACCCATAATAATTTATTGACAAAAGATAATTTAGAAGTATTATGTATGATATAATTACAATATTATAAAAATGAATAGAAACACATGATACAGCTGTTCCTTTAATGAGAGTGATACCTTGTATCATGAACCTTTTGGTTTACAAATAATTTTGTTTCAAATAGAAATGTTTGGCAAAACTGCTTTTGTTGGCCAAATCTGCACTGAGTGACAATCACGTTTCCTATCATCTTTCTCACATGCACACAATGTAGCTATCTTTTACAAACTGGTAGAACAAATTAAGTTTATGAAACAAAGTGCCACTGTGTAAGTGGTGACATTTTTAGACAAAAATGGAGGATCTACAAAGTGATCTTTGACATTTAATATTATTTGTCTCTCAGGAATGTGACTGCAAGGGGGCCATGTGCTATGACTTATGTTTGCTTCATTTTTATATACTTCCCTTGTTATGAAAAGAAATAGTGTTTCCATGAAATAAAAAGGAAATATTTACTTTCTAAGCCTATAACAAACTACTGAGAACACAATTTTTTTTTTTTGTCTTTTTGAGACAGGGTCTCGCTATGCAGTTGAGGCTGGCCTTGAGCTCACTTTTGTAGCCCAGGCTGGTCTCGAACTTGCACCAATCCTCCTGCCTCAGCCTCCCGAGTGCTGGGATTACAGGCGTGAGCCACCACACCCGGCTGAGAACACAATTTTTTTAGTATCTGGCATGCACAACCATTTCAAGTGCAAGTGTACCCAATGGAGGGCAGAGAGAAGGAGGCAAGCTGCAAGGGAAGCAGACCAGCCACCCCTCATCTAAAAATTCCTCTGTGCCTCCAGTGCATTTTCCAGACAGCACTGTACAGTCCTAGAGAACTCACATTGGTTACTGTTATGTTATTTGTACTCAGATTAAACCCAAACATACTGATTTCCACCCAAGAGAAAGAGCCAATTCCCCTGGAGAAATTCAGAATCCCCTTCCTCTTTGTTGTAAAAACCTGAGTAATCTGACAAGTTGGCCACATCACCTTGCACTTTTGCTAAATAACCTAATTACAGAATCGTGTGAAATATTTTCTAGCAAATTTTGCTCCTCAGATACATAACAATATGTGTCAATGTCACTTCTAGATGCACATCAACATGTCCTATACCAATACATCAACTTGTAATGGAAATTCATGTGTTTCTAGCATTGAATAGAGAAGATATGATAAAAGAAAGAGAGGGGAAACTCCACCTACTCCATGTAAAGATAGGAAATTAGCATCTCAAAGAGTCAAAGAGCAATAAACAAAGCCCAGGGACAGATGTGGCCTGTTACTTACTTGGGAATTCCAGAAAGCTGAGATTCAAGAAGAAAGATAACAGTTTACTCTGACAACAGCTTAATCCTCCCTTGCTTGGAATGTTAATGGTTGTCTCTTCCCCTGCTTGGAATCTTTTTAATTAGCATTTGTGTGAACCGAGCATTAGGCAAATGGCGGAGGTCAGAGATTGCAACCTTTCTTTACTAAAGTGATTATGCCTGTGAGCAAGTTCCTTGGCCCTGAATAAAGGTGAGACACATGTGAGGGTCGGGTCTCACTTCAATAGAGATAAATCTCAGTGAAACCTCTGAGCTAAATTCTTTGGGTCTTCTCATCATTTATTTCAGCACCAACTCATAGCTTACAAGATGGCATGAAGAAGTCTCAGACAATACACAGGAACTTAAACTCTCAATCACAAGCTGGCAAAACCATTGGAATGAAAGTGAAGATGGAGATTCAGATCATTAAGACACCATTGAAGCTAGTGAAAATCTACGAAAGAATCTCCTAAAAACAACTAGGATTCGGGAAAAAAAAAAAAAACTGAACATCTGCAAAATGATGCAAAGGTGAATAACATGAGACTACAAGACATCAATAAGAAAAGACAAAATACAAATGATATGAAAACAATAAGTAAGGAATAGCAGAAAGGTCCAAATATGGGGAAACATTCTGGTATTAAGTGAACTGAAGCATATAGAACTCAAAAAAAAAAAAAAAAAAAAAAAAAAAAAAAAAAAAAAAAAAAAAAAAAAAAAAAAAAAAAAAAAAAAAAAAAAAAAAAAAAAAAAAAAAAAAAAAAAAAAAAAAAAAAAAAAAAAAAAAAAAAAAAAAAAAAAAAAAAAAAAAAAAAAAAAAAAAAAAAAAAAAAACTCAACCCAATTAAAAGCACACCCAGACATATAATAGTCAAGATCCCAGAAATTCACAGAAGAAAAATATACTAAAAGCCACCAGAGAAAAGAGGCAGTTTATTTTTAAAGGAAAACCCATCAGAGTAATGGCAGATTTCTCTTCATAAACTATGAAGTCAAGAAGAGTATGGAGCAGAGTACTTCAAGTCCTCCATGTAAAATAATTCCAGCCCAGACTACTATATCCTGCAAAACTCTCCTCAAAGTTTGATGGAGAAGTGCAATACTTCCACAACAAAAAAAAAAAAAAAAGAAAGAAAACTAAGGAATTTCATTCTGACAAAGTCAACCCTACACGGACTACAAAAAGATATTCTAGAAAGGAACCAAAATGACCAAAACTCCATGAATGAGAACAGAAAGAATCCACAAAGTAGGGTAAACAAATAAAATCAGGACAAAAAGGGGTAAACAATAGCAGGTAAAAAAAAAAAACCATGTGAATTATAAGTCAGTATATCTCAGTTATAATCATCATGAAAATGGACTCAATTCACCAATTAAAAGAAATACACTGGCACAGTGGATTAGGAAGCAAAGTCCAACAATATGCTGTACACAAGAAACACATTTGACTCATAAAGAAATTCAGAGGTTGAAAGACAAAGGATAGACAACAGTACTACATGTCACAGCACCTCAGAAAAAAGGAGGGATAGCAATCCTATTTGCAGATACTCTCACTTCAAACCAAAAATGATCAAATGAAATAAAGAAGACCACTATATACTGGTTAGGGAGAAAATTCAAGAGAAAGAAATAACACTCATAAATATGTATGCACTCAACATGGGGGCAGCCAACAATACACACAAATCTTAATGAACATGAAAAATCTCACATTTAGTACAACAATCTTAACAGGAGACCTTAACATCCTTTATCCCAAAAAGATAGGTCAAGCTGACAAAAAAATTAGCAAAGTAGTAAAACTGAAACAGAATTTAGAACAACAGGACTTAGTGGACAGATACAGAGTGTTCTACCCAACTACTCCCAAATATATATTTATTTCAGCTGCAAATGGGACATTTTCTAAAATAGACCACATACTACTCCATAGATCATGCTTAGTATCTGTAAGAAACCAAAAATTGTCAGCCATCTGAATGAGTTAGTGCCATTGCTTGACAAGTTTGCTCTCTGTGAAAGCCTCAGAGAATGTTTGCTGTCTACATGACTCTCCTTAGGCACACTATACATGATTGATCCCTTTCCTCTATGGTCCCATAATCTACTTGAACAGAAAATTTGGGACAGTGCTGAGTTAGAGGATGTTACTGTACAGGTTCTCTTATGTCCTGAATCCTACTAGCCTTGAAGTGCTAGGGCCAAAATATTGGCTATCCTAGTAGCCCTTGTTTTTCTCTAATATTTTGTTTTGCAGACTTAAGTTGTTAACCCTGCAGAAGAGAAACTTAGTGATATTATTACTCTATGAACACTATACATGATCTCAAAGTAAATCCTGGGGATTTGACTGACCTTGTCAGACAAAAAAGTTACATGTTTTGTGACATAGGTCTTGCTTTAACTTGGTCTTAACTATCCAGCAAAAAAGTTTAATCACAGGCATAAAAAGTAAAGCCAGATTAGTATGCTGAGCTGTAAAAGTCTCAAGTTAATAGCTTGTGACATCGAGTGTTCTGTGATAATCCACTACTATTATAGAATGTTGGACTGTGCATACAGCTACTTTCTCTCAGTTCAATGAGAAGAAATATTTGTACCAACAGTGTTAAGAAAATATTTCTCTACATCTTACACCCTCAACAACTACTATGAATACAACAATGTGCATTGTATTGATTGTTGTGGCTGTCCTACTGAAGTGTTTTGAAATAGTCTCATTGCTGTTTTTTTCTTATTGAAATTAATAAAATCAAAAAAAGAAAACAGAAATTATCCATTACAAAGTATTTCACCATAGTATAATGAAACTGGAAATAAATGAAAAAAAAAAAAAAACACAGAAATTAAATAATACCCACTGGGCCAGCAAGATGGTTCAGCAGTCTAAAGCACCTGGTTAGGAAAGCTTAGGCAACCACAGAGACCACAGTTCAATCCTCAGCATCATATGCTGTGCGGCCCCACCCCAAGGGGAGGCTGAGCTGGCCATAATTTTTAAAAAATGCCCACCTCAGCATCCACTGGGTTACAGAAGAAATTAAGAAATATGTACAATTCAATGAAAATTCAAGCACAACCTACTGGAATTTATGGGATGCAATGAAAGCAGTTCTTAGAAGGAAATTTAGACCTCTGAACTCACACATTAAGAAATAGAATGGGAACAGATAAATACTCTAATGCTACACCTCAGTCGTCTAGAAAATGAAGAGCAAATCAAGCCCAAAGCCCAAAGGTGGGAGGAAATTATAAAGATTAGAGCAGAAATTAAATCAATCAAGACAAAGAAAACAAGACAAAGCATTAATGAATCAAGTTGCTGGTTCTTTGAAATGTTAAATAAAATTGATAAGCCCCTAGCTAACATCATCAAAAAGAGGAAATAAAAAACTGAAATCCAAGCAATAAGGAATCAAAAGGGTGAAATTAACATAGACACACTGGAGATTCAATGGATCATTAATAGCTACTTTGAGAATATTCATTCCCACAGAATTGAAAAGCAGAAGAAATGGAGAGATTCCTAGAAAGGTATTAGCTGCCAAAACTGAATCAAGAAATTATAGGAACTTTCAATAACCCAGCTAATGAAATGCAAAATGTAATTAAAAAACAAAAAAGGCTATCAACAAAGAAAAGCCCAGGTCCTAAAGGATTCATAGATGAATTGTCCAAGAAACTTACAGAAGTTATAATCCCAATACTCCCTGAAATCTTCAAGAAAATTGAAAAGGAAACAATCACCCCAAAATGACTCCTGGAGGCAAGTATTATACTGATACCAAAACCGTAGAAAGATACAACTGAAAGAGAGAGCTACAGACAATCTTTCTCATGAACATAGATGCAAAAATTCTCAATAAAATCTTCACAAATAGAATACAGCAAATCATTTAAAAAATTATATGAAACTCATTCAACCCAGCAGCCAGGTCCAGCACGCCCAGTGTGCAAACTACTGCAGAACTCCCTACAGAGAGACTAGAGACAAGACATGCCCAGATGATCCAGGAGCAGAACATCATGCCAGACTGCAGCAGGAAAAAGCCAGATCCAAGCCACACCCATCTGGATGAGTTTGAACTTGGTAGATCCGAACCTGATGCTAAGGTAAGAACTACACTAAAGCTCTAAACCAAAAGTCAAAAGGCAGAACTATACAAAATAACAAAGAGAAGGAGAAAAATGTGCCCTCAGACCCCAAGCCCGCACAGAACAAATACAGGAGACAATAGCATAGAAGAAATTGGAAATCACACTCCTGAAATCTCTGAAATAACAGCATCTGAAGTAAAGAAACAACTTCAGAAGGTATAGAGGAAATCAAATCAGAAATAATTTCTGAAGCAAAAAAAGAAATAATACCTATAATAGGAAAAGTACTGGGGCTGGGGAGATAGCTCCATGGCATAACTGCCTGCCTGGCAAGTGCAAGGTCATGAGTTTGAACCCTGGTACCGAAAAAAAGAGAGAAGGAGAAAGAGAATATTAAATGCTTCAAAGGCAATGATAAAAACAGAGGAGAATAGAAAAATGATGGAATTCTTGAACAAGCAATACGGGAAAGTCACAGAACCTATGAAGTGGATTCAATCACAAGCTGTCAAAACCATTTGAATGAAAGTGAAAATAGATTTTCAAACCTTAAAGACAGCATTGCAGCTAATGAAGAGGTAGGAAAAGATCCCTTAACAACAGCTAGGATGCAAGAAAAAAATTCAACATCTACAAGATGATGCAAAAATGAACAGTGTAAAACTAATAGGCATCAGTGAGAAAGGAATCTGTACAAATGATATAAAAAGAACATGGGAAGAAGTAATAGCAGAAAACTTTCCAAGTATGGGGAAACAATTCAACATTCAGATAACCAAAGCATATAGAACTCAAAATAACATCAACCCAATTAAAACCACACCCAAACATATAATGGTCAAAATCCCAGAAATTCAGCACAGGAACACTATACTAAAAGCCAATAGATAAAAGAAACAGATCACATGTAAAGGAAAACTCTTTAAAATAACAGCAGATTTCTCCTTACAAACCTTCAAGTCAGCATGGAGCAAAGTACTACAATTATTGCAAGAAAACAAATACCAGCCCAGACTGATATACCCTGCAAAACTCTCTCAAGGTTAATGGAGAAATGAAATACTTCCAGGACACAGAACAGCTAAAGAATTTCACAAAGCCAACCCTACACCGTTTCCTAAAAGATATTCTGGAGAAGGATCAAAATGACCAGAACTCCATGAAGGAGAATAGAAAGAACCCACAAAATAGGGCAAATAATTAAATACTGGAGAACAAGAGCTATACAAAAACAGTCTTTCAACTATTTTGTATATGGCAACAGAATATATCCATCAGCACATTCTATAAAGGAACTTCTCCTGCATTCTATAGTTCAAAATTCTGTCTGAGTGTATAGGGTGGATATCAAGGAAAGAGCGCAGTCTCACAAGGGACGCCTGGACACCAGTAAACATCATGGACACTGTCCACGTACATGACATACTAGAACTTTGTGTGATATCCTATCCCAAAATGTTAGAAGTTCTGGTCATATATTTGCAATTCCAGTATTTATGTTATATTTTATTCTTAGTAATTCTTTACTGCCATGGAATCTTTTTCTTAGTTGATATCTTTGCATATATTCACCTATTCAAATACTATACAGATACTCTAAATTGATTACAGATTCATACATATGATACTCAACATTCCGACCTCTAAGTTGGAGTCATGATTTGATTTGAATTTTGGATTATTGTTTGAAATGTTTAATTTAATTTTAAATAATTGAGATTTAATTAATTTTCTGAATATTATTTAATTATACTTTTTGATTTATAATTCATACTGTATCTCTGACTTACAACCTACTTATAAGACATGGTATGATATTTTCTGCTAGTATTAGAAACTTTAAAAAGAAAATATATATTTATGTGTGTATATGTATACAGGAGGATACATATATGTAGGATAGATGCATAGCAACTTTATCATTAGAATATGAATGATTGATGGAAAATATTAGTTTCATGTTAAGTCTAAAGTGCTTGATACTCAAAAAGACAGTGATGTTAAACTCAAGTACCTATGTTACAGAGTAATAGTGCCACTAAGCTTCTCTGCTGGAGGGTTAACAATTTAAGTTTGCAGACAAAAAAAAATAGAGAAAAAGAAGGGCAACAAGGATAGCCAATATTTTGGCCCTAGTCCTTCAAGGTCAGTGACAACACAAGACATAAGAGAACCTATACTGTAACAACCTATAACTCAATGTTGCCCCAAATTTTCTGTTCAAGGAGATTATGGGGCCACAGAGGAAAGGGATCAGTAATGTATAGTGTGCCAAAGGAGGGTCACCTAGAGAGACAACATTTTCACAGGCTTTCACAGAGAGCAAACTAATCAAGTAATGGCCAGACTCATCCAGATGGCTGACACAAAAGTTGTACAAAACGTTGTACATGGTTTTAAGGCAAATCCTGAAGGAATTCAACTGACCTCATCAGATACAAAAGCTACATGTTTTGTTATATAGATCTTGCTTTAGCTTGCCTTTAACCTCCCAGCAGAAAAGTTTAACCACAAGACATAAAGAGTAAAGCCAGATTAGTATGCTGAACTGTAAAAGACTCAAATCAACAGCTTCCGACTTTGCCAGTTCTGCAAATAACTCATTGCTATTATGGGATATTGGACTATGTATACAACTACTTTTTCTTAGTTCAATGAGAAAAAAATATTTGTACCAATAGTGTTTAGAAAAGTTATCATGTCTGCCTCTTGTTCTTTGAGCGACTGCTATGAGGACAACCGTATGCATTTAAAAAAAGAAGGAAATAAAATTCCCTGTGATAATTAATGTACAGTATTGGTGGATAATTTTCATTAAGCTAATACACACTGAAAGCAACATATATATTTTAGTAGATTTTTATATAATTTGTTTCCATTTCTTTAATTTCTGAAAGTAGCAAATTACATGTCTTGTAACTTTGCTGTAAAGATAGAAAACTTTTAAAAATCAACAAATGTGGAAAACTTGAAAAAAACAATTTAGTATATGGCTAAATTCCTAAATCTCTGTGTAAAGATGCATAATTATTTTTTCACATCTATGGGGATTTAAAATTTTAAATATCCATGATTTATGGGAAATCCATGTTCCATGTTTTATCTTAGTCAATTGTTATTCAGAAAAATAGTGATGTTAAACTCATGTGTCTGTTACAGGAAATAATATCATTAAGCTTTTCTTCCAGATGGTAAACAACTTAAGTTGTCAGACCAAAAAGTTAGAGAAAAAAAGGGCAAAAGGATAACAAATACTTTGGCCCTAAACCTCAAAGGTCAATGAGGACTCAGGTTATAAGAGAGCCTATATTGTAACAACCCATAATTCAGTCGTGTCCCAAATTTTCTGTACAAAAGGATTATGGGGCCAGAAAGAAAAAGCATCAATGATGTATAGTGTGCCTAAAGAGAATCACCTAGAGAGAAAACATTCTCTCAGGCTTTTACAGAAAGCAAAATAGTCAAGCTAATGCTTGACCTTACAAAAGATTCACAAATAGCTGTACATGATTTCAGGGTAAATCCTGAGAGCATTTGAACCACCTTGTCCGATACAAAAGTTATCTTTTTTGCTATACAGGCCTTACTTTATCTTGATTTTAACCAGCCAGCAGAAAAGTCTAAGCAGGAGGTATAAAAAGTAAAGCTATATTAATATGCTGAGCTGTAAAAGGCTCAGCAGCTTCTGACATTTCCATTTCTGCTGATAACCCACTACTGTTAGGGACTATTGGACTGTATACACAGCTACTTTCTCCTAGTTCAATGAGAAGAAAGATTTACACTAATAATGTTTAGAAAAGTTATCATGCCTGCATTTTACACTCTGAAGAACTAGTATGAAGATAATGATATGCATTGTATTAATGATTTTAACTGCCCTACTAGCCTGTTTTGAAACTGTCTCATTGTTACTTCTTTCACATTAAAATTAAAGAAAAAAATAAAGTAAAATAAAATTAAAGGAAAAAAGAAAAACACCACAAAACATGTAGCCAGTGAATTCTATTGAGCAGTGGTCTGATACACTAACAAGTAATGTTTCCTGATCTTAGATGGCAGGGAGATAAAAGGAGATATTTTCTAAGAAAAGAAACACAACTTACTGTGCAATTGAAAGGAGAGGAAAATGGAAAGAGGACATGAACTAAACCTAAGTACTAGGCAATACAAATGGCATTAGCTAAAAAGGGACTGTGGCAAAAAGGAGAACTTAGAGGCAGGAATTGTGTGTGTGTGGAAATAAGCACTGTACATCACAGACCAAATTATACATGCCCATTAGATATTTAAGTGACAATATGAATTAACAGTACAATGCGTAAGTTCAGAATTCCAGATAGAGTTAGGCTTTGGAGGTTTATAACTCGAAGGTTTCACTCTAATGATAACCTCTAAGCCCATGGATCTCAACAAGATATCTTACTGAAATGGTATAGCTAGAGAACAGCAGACTATGAGGCAGAGAGCAGAGCAGGGCCAAATCCAAAATCTGAAGAAAAAAAAAAAAAAACATTAAAAGTTTAGTAACACAAAATGAGAACTGTATTCAATAAGGCAGAGTAACATTAAAGAGCGACAAAGAAAGGGAAAAAATCCATTAGTTGACTGCTGATAAAAGACAATGGGCACAAGATGCACATTTATAAATTTGTTGAAAGGGTTTGAAGCTGAAAATTTTATTCCCCCAAGAAGTTTGAGACAAAAGCACCATTTAAGAGTAGATGCTTGGCTTAAGGGAGCGATGTGCACAAAGCAGAGAATAGAAAGAAAAAACATGCTTTGACAAGTGTACATGTCTGAAAAGTACACTAGAAATGGGATATAAGGTGGGATGGACATCAGAGACTGTAGGTATGAATGAAAAGGGCACCGAAAGTTACTTATACATCATTCTGAGTCTAGTATAGGCAAGGAAAGGTCAGGTAGATGATGTTAATTGTTTGTATTTCACTAGAAAAGACAAGGAAACAAGAGTTGTGTGTACTCCACTAGGAAAAGGCTTCTAGTATTAGATGATCTTCTCTAATATGGCGTAGAGAAATAGGTACAAACATGAAAAAATGTAACCTAGAGAAAATTTGTCAGAACATAGATAAGGTAATGATGAAGGAGTTATGTCATAAGGAGAATAAGAAATAGCAAAATACAGAATTAGACCTCAAAGGTGCCCCACACACTGTTGGTAAATGACATAGCCATTGACTAAGAGGTCATACAAGAAAAATACTTAAGGAATCAGAAATTCAATGCATTGAGAGGCTGGGATATTGACTCTGTTGTATTTATCTGTCAGAGGTCTAGTGTTTTCTGAGAACAGATGGATCAGAACATGGAATGATTGGAATATTTCAGTTATAACGGAATTGGAGGATGGCACACTTGAAAATCAGATAAGGCACCATGGCATATGTTGTGTGAGGTGGAGAGAGATATAGTATTAAAATGAAAAGGACTTGGATGGTGAAGCTATACCCAAGAAGTTTGGGACTTTGGAATGTGGAGAAACCACTTCCCCAACTTTCCCACAGTTCCTTGTGATGAAATAAAAAATATCAAAACAAATAAAGGTGTTTGTAGTAAGACTGTTAATGCTATTGAGTATTATCTTAATGTCACTCTCTGTTACTCCACTTTATTTATTTCTTTTTTTGTTATGGCTGGCTCATCCAGCCCTTGACACGAGTCTGGCACCTTGTAGTTCCAGGGATTGAGCCGCGTTCCCTGCACTTGCCTAAATTTTCCTAAGCAGGCACTTTAGAGTGCTGAACCATCTCACCAGCCTACCTCCACTTTAGATAATCTTCTGTCATTCCTACATGCTCCCTCTGCTGTGGCCTTGAAGGGGTTGCTTAGTATCTTGGAGACACAATATTTCCCCATCAGTGTTTAAACTGACCAAGTGAGCTCTATAACTTTCCGTGAAAGAAGCCTGATCATCCTTCATGGTTTAGCCTAAACATAATTACCTTTATTTATTTATGTACACATAGATCAAAATAAAGAGGAAATTTTAAGCATTAACAGCTCCTTTAAAAAAAAAAAAAAGAAATTGGCAGTACAGTTATCCAAATTATACTGCATATAAGCATAAATAAATTTTTCTCTTCTTTTTTTAGTCCTTTTCGTCATCCCAGTTTTTTAAACAATTTTGCACATTCATACATAATAATCTAAACAACTGATTTAAACATAACATCATACAACACAGCAACCATTACTTTGCTTACAGAAAATTTTTCATCATTTCTAATACTGTTTTTCACTATTATGAATGCTTTAAAAATAAAATAAAACCTGCCCACACTGATCAACCCAGGCCTATGCCATGGACCTCTCTGCCTGCATGTGACCCCACATGCCAGCCACCTGAACTAGGCCTCAGTCCACCCATGCTGAGCATTCCAGGCCTGTGCCCAGGAAGGCCACCAGCATATTCCCCAGCATGACCAGTCACCAGAACTTGGCCCTAGCTCACCCACTCTAACCGTCCTAGCCTGTGCCCTGTTGCAGCAGAAGGAAGTTGAGGACAGCAGACAGACCCAGCCTGGCACACCTGGAAGGGATCAAGACTGGCTGATCCAGACCCAAATTTCTATAGGCACTAACAGCATAACTCGATCAAAGAGCAGAGGTCAAACAAAATGACAAAGAGAAGGCACAAGATACAATCTCAGGTCCCGAGTCTACCCAGAACAAATACAGGACACAGCACCATTGTGGAAAATGGGAATGAGGCGGCTGAAATCTCTGAATTGGTAGCATATGAGGCAGATAGACAACTGAAGAAATGTATAGGGGAACTCAGATCAAATATGACATCTGAAGTAAAAAAGGAAATGCATGAATTAATAGAATTTGAAGTGGAAAAAGAACTGCAGAAACATATAGAGGAACTCAGACCAGAAATAACCTCTGAAGTAAAAAAGAAGTCTCTAATTTAATAGCATCTAAAGTAGGGGAACAGGCCGGGCATGGTGGCGCATGCCTGTAATCCCAGCACTCGGGAGGCTGAGGCAGGAGGATCGGTGTGAGTTCGAGACCAGCTTGGGCTACAAAAGTAAGCTCAAGGCCAGCCTCAACTGCATAGCGAGACCCTGTCTCAAAAAAGACAAAAAATTAATTAATTAATTAATTAATTAATTAATAAAAATAAAGTAGGGAACAATTGCACAAAGATAGAGAGGAGATCACACCAGAAACAATCTCTGAAGTAGAGAAAGGATAACTATAAGGAAAAACTTAAATGCTACTAGAGAAGACACTGATAAAAAATTAGAGGAGAATAGAGAAATGATGTATTCCCGGATTGAGCAATATAGGAAAGAAATAGATCACATGAAATAGTTTCAAACAGATATACTAGAAAATAAAATCTAAATCACAAGCTTGCAAAACTGTACGAACGACAGTTGAAGATAGAGTTTCAGATTTTGAAGACACAGTCACACTCAGTGAAAAGGTTTGAAAGGATCTCTTAAAAACAACCAAGAGGTGGGAAAAATAACTCAAAATCTTCAAGATGATGCAAAACTGAACAACGTAAGATTAATAGAAACCAGTGAAAAAGAAGAAGTCAATACAAAGAATATAAAAAGAACATGGGCAAAAGCAATAGCATAAAACTTTGCAAATATGAGAAAATCTGACATCCAGTAACTGAAGCATATAGAACTCCAAATAACATCAACCCAACTAAAAAGACACCCAGACATATAATAATGAAGACCCCAGAAATGTAGCAGAATAACATAGTAAAAGCTGCTAGAGAAAAGAAACAGATCACATTTAAAGGCAAACCCATCAGAATAACAGCAGATTTCTCTTCACAAACCATGAGGTTAAGAAGAACACGGAGCAGAGTGCTTCAAGTACTCCATGAAAGCAAATTTCAGCCCAGACTGGTATATCCTGGAAAACTCAAGTATGAGGGAGAAGTGAAATACTTCCACAACAAGTAGCAACTAAAAAATTTCCTGATGTCAAAGCCAACACTACACAGACTACTAAAAGATATTTTAGATAGGGACCAAAGTGACCTGAATTACACAAATGACAACAGCAAGAACCCACCAAATAGGGCAACCAATTAAACGCAGGAGAAAACATATTAAACAGTAGTAAGCAAAAGACATGTCAATCATAAGTCAGTACATTTCAGTTATAACCATCAATGTAAATCGACTCAATTCTCCAATTAAAAGAAATAGGCTGGCAGAATAGATAAAGAAACAAAATCCAACAATATACTGTATACAAGAAACACACTTAGCTCATAAAGAAACTCATAAGCTAAAAGTGAAAGGACTGAAAGCAGTACTACATGCCCCAGCACCACAAAAACAAGCAGGGGTACCAATCCTGCCTGTAGACAGGCTAAACTTCAAACCAAGACTGACCAAACAAAATGAAGAAGGCCACTACATACTGGTTAGGGGAAAAATTCAAGACAAAGAGATAACACTCATAAATATATATGGGCCCAACACTGAAGCACCAAATTACGTAAGAAAAATCTTCACAGACATGAAAAAATTAATATCCAATACCACAATACTAACAGGAGACCTTAACACCCCTTAAAAGATAGGTCAAGCAGAAGAAAAATTTGTAAAGTTGCAGAACTGAACCAAAACATGGAACAACTAGATTTGGTGAACATACACAGAGTGTTCCACCCAACCACTTCTGTATACATATTTTTTTTCAGCTGCACATTGGACATTTTTAAAAATACACCACATATTAATGCATAGGTCATGCTTAAGTATATCCAAGAAAACAGTAGTTATCCGATGCATATTATCTGACCACAGTGCAATGAAACTGGAAATAAATAACAAAAGAAACCACAAGAACACCAGAAACACATGAAAGTTAAACAATACCTTGCTCAGCAACCAGTGGGTTACAGATGAAATTAAACAAGAAACTAAACAATATCTACAATTTCATGAAAATTAAAACAAAACTACCAGAATTTGTGGGATGCAATGAAAGCAGTTCTTGGAGGGAAATTTATAGCTCTGAACTCATAAATTAAGAAAACAGAACTGGAACAAATAAATACTCTCATGCAGCACCTAAATCTATAGGAATGGAAGAGCAAACAAAATCAAAAGCCCAAACATGGGAGAAAATTATAAAGATTAGAGCACAAATTAATTCAACAGAGACAAAGAAAACAATACAAAGAATTAATGAATCAAAAAGCTAGTTCTTTGAAAGATTAAATAAAATTGATAAGCCCCTAGCTAACCTGATGAAAAAGAGGAAAGGATTCAAATTCAAGCAATAAGGAATCAAAAGGTGAAATTACTACAAACCCAGCGGAGATTCAGAGGATCATTAACACCTACTTTGAGAACTATACTCACAGAATTGAAGACACAGGTGAATAGGTTCCTAGATAGGTTCCTAGAAAGGTAAAAATGACCAAAACTGAGTCAGGAAGACATAAGATCTCTCAACAACTAACAGAGAATGAAATACAAAATATAATAAAAAGGCAAAGGCAAAAAAAAACTACAGGTCCTGATGGATTCACCACTGAATTCTACAAGAAATTTACAGTAGGCATAATCCCAATTCTACTCAAACTCTTCAATAATATTGAAAAGGAAGCAAACCTCCCAAAATCATTCCTAGAGGCAAGTATTACACTGATACCAAAACCAGGCATGGATGTAACTAAGAGTGAATCACAGGGCAATTTCTCTCAAGAACATAGATGCAAAAATCCTCAATAAAATCCTCGCCAATAGAATACAGCAAATCATCAAGAACATTATACACCATAACCAGGTAGGATTCATTCCAGGGACATGAAGACAGTTCAATATATGCAAGTCTATAAATGCAATACACTATATCAATACAGCCAAAGGCAAAAGTCACACAATCATCTCAATTGATGTAGAAAAGGCTTTTGACAAAGTCCAACACTTATTCATGTTCAGAGTCCTACAGAAAATTGAAATAGAGGGCCTCTACCTCACTCTAATAAAGGCCATCTATGGCAATCTAACAGCTCATGAAATTCTAAATGGGAAAACACTGAAGTCTTACTCTCAGATCTGGTACAAGGCAAGGATATCCTTTATCACCATTCCTATTCAATATAATTTTAGAATCATTAGTTACAGCCATTAGACAAGAAAGAGAAATAAAAGAATAGGTAAGTAAGAAGTTAAATTACCATTATTTGCAGATGACAGGATAATCTACTTTCAAGATTGAAAACACTCCACTACGAAGCTACTAGAATTAATACACAAATTCAGTAGCATAGCAGTACACAACATCAACACACAAACATCAATAGCATTCCTCTGCACAGACAACAAACACACTGAGAGAGAAATTAGAGCAGCAATACCTTTATGATAGTACCAAACAAAATGAAATACTTGGGAATTAACCTAACTAAAGCAGTAAAAGATCTTTTCAGTGAAAATTACAGTACTCTGAAAAAAGAGATCCTAGAAGCTTTCAGAAAATGGAAAGATATTCCCTGCTCCTCGATAGGAAGAACCGACATTTTGAAGATGGCCATACTCCCTAAATTTTTATACAGGTCTAATATAATACCTCTCAAAATACCTTCAGCATACCTCACAGATCTGGAGAAATCATTCCTAAATTTTATTTGGAACCAATAAAGACCTACAATTGCAAAGAAAATCCTGGGCAACAAAGATAAAGCTGGAGGAATTACAATTCCTGACCTAAATTTATACTACAAAGCTACAGTGGTATTTGCAAAAAGAAAAAAAAAAAAGTAGACCTGAGGATCAGTGGAATATATTAGAAGATGCAGAAGCAAATATAAACACACTGAGCCAGCTTATTTTCGAAAAAGGGGCCAAAAATATTCATTGGAAGAAAGATAACCTCTTTAATAAACGCTGCTGGAAAAAATGGCTCTTTACATGCCGAAAACTAAAACTTGACCCAGGCCTATCACCATGCACTAAACTAAAGTTAAAATGGATGAAAGATCTAAATATTAAAAGAAAACATTAAATCTCCTAGAAGAAAAAGTAGGAAAAAAATCTTGAAGACATTTGGGTAGGCAAAGAATTCATGAACAAAAACTAAAATACACGTTTAACTGTTGAAAGAATCAACACCTGGGACCTCCTATGGCTAAGAAGTTTTTTCACCTCAAAAGAAATTACCAACAGACTCAAAAGACAACCCATAAATTTTGAAAACATTTTAACTAATAAGTATTCAGATAAAGGTCTTCTATCTAGACTCTCTAAAGAACTAAAAAACATTAGGGTCCCAAATCCAGAAATGGGCATCTGATATGAACACACACTTCTCGGAGAAAAAAACTCAACAAGCTTATGAATACAGGAAGAAATGCTCCACTTCACTAGCCATTTGTGAAATGCAAATCAAAACAACATTTAGATACCATCTCACCCCAGGAAGAATGGCTTTCATAACGAAATCAACCAACAACAAATGTTGGAGAGGCTGAGGGGAAAAAAGAACACTTCTCCACTGCTGGTGGGAATGCAGGAGGTGCAACCATTATGGAGAGTAGTGTGGAGACACCTTACAAAACTGGAACTTGAAATCCCATTCAATCCAGCTATCCTCCTACTGGGAAATTTCCCAGAAGAACTATAAACTTCATACCATAGTGATATCCATGCACTTATGTTTATAGCAGCTCAACTTCTAATAGCCAAACTTTGGAAATAACCAAAATGCCCATCATCTGAAGAATGTTTGAAAAAAATGTGATACATTTGTACAATGGAATATACTCAGCTACAAAGAATGATAGACTAGAAGGCTTCATATATGAATGGATGTATCTTGGACATATACTCATAAGTGAAATAAATCAGACCTACATGGGTAAATCTCCTATAGTCTCCATAGTGTAAGATATCAAAGGAATAAATAAAAATGGAGAGGCATAACACAGCTGAATGGAAATCAAGGGCTTAAAGATTAAACAATAAAGTGACTCCAAGCAGAAAATGTAGGAACCGTAGCAGGCACAAAGCCATGCACTTATATACACAGGATGAATTAGGTAATGGACCTAGGAACCTCCAAAAGGTTTATCACACTGAGGAAAGCAATGTGTAACAGTAAAAATATGTTTGGAATGCCTGTCATTCTGGTCTTTTAGATGTGTCATGCTTAATATAATTTCATTTACTGCTACAGTCTCTGTCAAGTACATAGTTGATTTATGAGAAAACAAAAAAGGGCATTAGATGAGAGTAAGAGATTAGGAAAATACCATAGGATTGACTCACTACAATTCTGTATATACTTAGATTTCTAAATGTGTAAAAATGTGAAATTGCTTTTATCACACTCTATAGAGATTTCTTTTTTTTTTTTTTTTTTTTTTTGTCTTTTTTGAGACAGGGTCTTGCTATACAGTTGAGGCTGGCCTTGAGCTCACTTTTGTACCCCAGGCTGGTCTCGAACTCGCACCAATCCTCCTGCCTCAGCCTCCCTAGTGCTGGGATTACAGGCATGAGCCACCACACCCGGCTTCTATAGAGATTTCTGATACTCAGAAGGACAATGATGTCATGCTCAAGTACCTATGTTATACAGTAATAGTGTCACTAAGCTTTTTTCCTGGTGGGTTAAGAATATAAATTTATAGATCAAAAATTAGAGAAAAAGAATGGCTACAAGGATAGCCAATATTTTGGCCCTAGCCCTTCAAAGTCAGTGAGGACTCAGGACATAACAGAACCTATGCTATAACATCCTATAACTCAGTGGTTTCCCAAATTTTCTCTGCAAGGAGATTATGGGGCCGTAGAAGATACATAGTGTACCAAAAGTCTCTTAGAGAGAAAGCATTCTCTCAGGCTTTCACAGAGAGCAAACTGGTCAAGCAATGTCTGTGACTCATCCAGGTGGCTGACACTGGCAACAGTTCTGTGAAGTACTGTACATGGTTCCAAAGTAAAGCCTGACAGGATTTGACTGATTTTGAGAGATACAAAAGTTACATGTTTTGCTACACGGTTCATACTTAAACTTGCCCTTAATCATCCAGCAGAAAAGTTTAACCACACAGTATAAAACAGAAAGCTAGATTAGAATATTGAGCTGTAAAAGGCTTAAATCAACCAATTCCAACACTGCCATTTTTACCAATAATATACTGTGATTATGGAACATTGGATTATGCATACAACTACTTTCTCTTAGTTCAATGAGAAGAAATTTGGTTATACCAATAGTGATTTGAAAAATTATAACATCCATACCCTGTACTCTGTATAATTAATGAGAGGACAACAATATGCATTGTATCAAATATTGGCATGTACTATTAATGTGTTTTTAAACTGTCACATTGTTATACATTGTTATTTCTTACTAAAAGTAATAAAAATTTTAAAAAGATATATTGCAAATTCCAAAGAAAAATAAATAAAAATAAAATAAAAGGGAGACCAAGTAGACTAGTTTTATCAATCTGATAATAATGTACTATAAGATTTTACACTTGTATTTAATTTTTCTCGCCTCAGCCTACACATTTGAATTAGATGAGCATCCCAATGCACAGCAGCAGTTTCTTGTGAGGATGAAATATCACACGTGAAAAACTCAACGGAATGGTAGCAGACCTGAAGTGATTTATATAACTGAAGTTTCACCTTCCACCCTCCTCACTGACACAAGGATAGAGATGGACACAAGGAAATAGTGAATCACCTGCACATATGATATAGGCTTCGTCCCTTGGAAGGCAAGATCTGGAGTTCCAAGGGTCAGAAGGACACTGCCAGAGAGAGGAATCAGTTTTCCGACACTGGATTCCATCCACCCAGTGGGCTCTAGAACCTTCCCTGGCAGGCACAGAAGTGTTGATGGTCCCACTGTCCCCACAGTCAAGCTGTCTGCAGATCACTGACAAGGTCACGTCTTCCATGGGGCTGCGGCAGACACTGCCCCAGGTCCCATTGTAGAAAACCTCCAGCCAGCCAGCACACTCCC
Organism: Myocastor coypus; assembly: GCA_004027025.1. Taxonomy (NCBI): domain Eukaryota; kingdom Metazoa; phylum Chordata; class Mammalia; order Rodentia; family Myocastoridae; genus Myocastor; species Myocastor coypus. Next base: position 57,703 of record PVJA010003832.1, on the reverse strand, counting down.
GGTCCTCGCTCACCAGCCTGAGGTCCAGGAACTCTGAAATGAAAGGAGAGAGGACACAGTGAGGAGTCAATTCTCAGTGCTCTGCTTCTCCTTTAAACCTAAGTGGTGAATGTTTGTTGCTATTCAGCTTTAAACACTCTCACTATGCGGAAAAACTAAAACTTCTTTTTTTTTTTTTTTTAAGAATTTTTTTTTGCTTGTTTCAGAGTTTTTGTTTGTTTATTTATTTTTATGGCCAGCTCAGCCTGCCCTGAGGGCAGGGCTGGTGCAGCATGTGGTGCCGGGGATCGAACCGCGGTCTCTGCAGCCACCTAAGCTTTCCTAAGCAGGCGCTTTAGACCACTGAGCCATCCTGCTGGGCTGAGAGACTAAAACTTCTATCCTCGTTATTTGTTTGCAAACTTGAACCTGTCTTTCTTTTTCTGCCAGAATGATGTCATGGGCAATGAGTGGAAACCCTGACATAGGTGATCTGATGAGAGGAAATCTGAATCTTATTTAATTAATTAACACCACATAGATCCTGTGAAAAAAAACCATGGATGGTCACTGAGGAGCAGGCCAAATGGCAGAGTCCAAAACATACCCACTTTCTGTTCCTTGTAGCCTATCAGTGTTGCCTTACATAAAAAAAAAAAGCTTTGAAAACAGGATAAAAGTAAAGATCTTTGGGCCAACAAGATAGCTCAATGGCCTAAGCAACTGCCTGGCAATTGCAAGGTCCCAAATTTGATTCCAGTACCACAAGCCATGCTGACCATGAAACTGAGAGTGGTGGCACATGCCTTAAATATCAGCACAGCGGAAGCTGAGACAAGAGGATGACTGAGTCCCACCTCTATGGTGAGACCCTGTATCAAAACTAATAATAATAATAACAGCAATAGCAATAATAATAATAAAAATTTTTCATGGTACAGTTATGTTGGATTTATAGAATTAGTCAGGTGGCCCCTAATTAATCATCTCATTCAAACTAATCATCTCAAGTCTGGCCAGACAACTCAGCTGGTTAAAATGGCTGCGAAGCAGATACAGGGACCAGATTATGATTCCCAGAATACTGGGCTGGTCCCACCCCTGGTGTGCCATGAGAGGTGATTGAGACTGGGCATTGTGGCAAGTGCCTGTAATCCCAGTGCTTGGGAGGCTGAAAACAGGAGGATCACTGAGTCCAATCTGTAATAAGACCCTGTAGACCCTTACAAGAGAGACACAGACAGAGAGACAGAGAGACAGAGAGAGAGGGAGCTAGTCCTCTCATTAGAACTGTGCTCTGAAAACAAATCACCTTCTCAGTCCAGTCAGAAGAAGCTGTGACTATGGACATATGGCTCTCCATTTGCAATGTATTTCCTTTGAAAAAAAGAAGTAACCAGAATCTAAGAAATGACAGCAACTTTTGGACTCTGGAAAAAGGAAGAAACTACCCTTTATAGGCCTTATGAAGACTCTTACCGACACCTTGCTATTAATCTAGTCTAATAAGAATGGACATCTATAGGACCATAAGAAAATCAGTTCTGTTGTTTGAAGCCAAAGATGGATATTAGTATATTATAGCAGAAATAGAAAACAAAGAGTGTGGGCCTGCAGGATTTGCACCCAGAGGTAAATGAAGGGGATCCCTTCCGTTCAGCTGGGCTCTTAGAAAACGAGTGTTGAGAGATAGGTCTTGCTTTAACTTGCCCATAAACACCCTGCAGAAAAGTTTAACCACGAGGCATAAAACTTAAAGCTAGATTAGAATGCTGAGCTGTAAAAGGCTTAAATCAATAGCTTCCATCATTGCCAGTTTTATCAATAACCCACTGTGATTATAGAACATTAGATTATGTATATAATTGCTTTCCCTTAGTTCAATGAAAAGAAAATTTTTGTACCAATAATGATTAGAAAAATTATCATGTCTGCACCCTGTGCTCTGTATAACTACTAGGAGGACAATATGCATTGTATCAAATACTAGAAATGTGCTACTAACATGTTTTGAAACTCTCACATTGTTATTTCTTAATAAAAGTAATAAAAAAGAGAGATAGAGGTGAGAAGGAAGCAGCAGAACCTCAGCTAATGCAGGACAAAGCGACACCACCACATCTTCTGCTGTCCTAGAAAAATGGGCCCTGGCAAGGGTCCTCCTCCCTTTCAGCCTTTTAGGCAACTCTTCCAATCTAAACCTAAGGTGCAGATACCATTGGTCTCCATTCAAGACTGGACTGTGAGAGAAGAGACCTGAGCAGATGACCCCTGCGTCCTCCTTGTGCCTGCAGTCGTGCTGTCCCCAGCCATGGGAGGGGCACTTCCACACATGGGGTTCCTTTCCTGTGCAGTTCAGCTCATCCAGCCAGATGTCTCCTGATCCCTGCCCAAAGTGAGCAGACACTGTGGCATTGAGGGCCACTCCACAGCCCAGCTGTCTGCACACCACGTGGGCATCACTCAGGTCCCAGCCGTCATCGCAGATGGTGCCCCAAGAGCCCTGATGCAGGATCTCCACTCTCCCTGCACAACGATCACCCCCATCCACCAGGCGCAGCGGTCTACTGTCTGAGGAGAGACAGAGTCAGGTCAGTGGTGCTGACATGGGGAGAAGCCGGTTGTGTCCTGGGGACGTCCTCACCTGAGGTGTTGGTAATCAGGTTCTGTGAGGCTGCAGAGCCTGGGTCAGAGAGGGAGTTATTGCCCTCGGGCAGCAACTGGGTCTGGTTTCCTGCAGAGAGGGTGAGAGAGCAAAGAATGAGTTACACCAGTGACAGTCTAGTGCTGCCATCTGGGATGGCATCTGAGACATAGGAGCAAAGATACACTCTCTTCAGACCTCACTTTCTGCATGGAAATTTCCGTTTCTGCCAATGTCACACCTTTGTGTTTAAGGTTGAATGGTCACATCAGCCATCTCTTTTTTACAATTCATTCAGAAATATTTTACTATTTTTCAGAAATGAAGCAGGAAGAGGTAGAAAGTATAACATATTAACACTGGGAAATGTGTGAGAAAGTGATTCTGAAATGATTATAAAATTATTGCAACATATCATAGATCTCAAATAAATTACAAAAAAATCCATGCAAAATAAATTTGAAAACATGTCAAAGAGAATTTTTATTCCTAGTATGTTAGTGTACAAATAATGGTAACACAAAAACCGTAAAAGTACAGGTCATGAAGGCCTGTGTTGTAACCCTACAACTAAAAAAGCTGAGACATTAGGACTATACTGGGTTTGAGGCCAGCCTAAGCCACATGCTAAGTTTAAGGCCAGCCTGAACTATATAGTGAGACCTTCTTTCAAAAATAAATACTTAACAAAAATTTTCTAAAAACCCTGATAGAGGGGCTGGGGAGATAGCTCTATGGCACAAGTGCCTGCCTGGCAACCGCAAGATTGTGAGTTCAAACCCCGGTCCCACCAAAAAAAAAAAAAAAAAAAAAATACTACTTTCTTTTTTGGTGTTAACTATGACAAAACAATGCTAAATTTTATACAGAAAAAAAAAACAGGAAAGACCAACATACTTAGTAAGAAAAGCAATAATTCAAGCCACTTCAATTTCACTGAAGGTTCTCCTATATACTATAATGTTATACCAATCGAAGGGACATGATAATGGTTCAGGGATCAACAGATGACAGAATGACACAGAACAGACTACAGGAACAAACTCAGACACAGCAGAACTCAGTTTATGACACAGGTGTCCCGACAGTGGGAGAAGAACCTTTACAGGACAGGATTCTGATTCAATTAGATGCAAAAATTGATATACAACTTTTCCTCAAACCAACACACAATGCCCAGCCCAATAAAATTTCCAGAAAGACTACAAAAGGAGAAAGTTACTATATACCTTTGTGCATGAGACAGATTTTGAGAATATATTTGTCATTTGGGGCAGGTTTCTTCATTGTAAGGGAAAAACACTCAGTGTATGGCAAAAGTACATAAATTTTGTTCCAATTTCAATTAAGAATTTAAGTTGCCTATGGTAGTGCACCTTGGTAATCCTACCCATCAGGAAGATAAAAGAGAATAACTGTAAGTTCTACCCCAACATAAGCTACTAAGTGAGGCCAAAACTAGTTTGGCTTACACAGTTAAAAGCATGTCTAAGAAAATAAGTGAAAGAAAAAGATTAATAACAGTTTGACTTTGTTAAGAAAACAATATTAGAAGAATAAAAATAAAAGGTTAGGGACTAAAAATGCAATTAAATGTCTTCATCAAAAGTCAAGACCCAGGCAATTTCTATCACTATTGTTTGTAATAGTTGCAGTCTATAAGCAATTCAAATCTCTGCCACCAGTTGACAGGATGAGCTCATGAACAGATACCCACTCTGCTGAATATCCAACAAGAATGAAGCTCTGCTACAAACAAGAACGTAGGTAAATTCCACAATGCGGGAGAATCTCACATACGAACTGACTCAATGAAATTAGCAACAAAAGGAAAATCTAATGGGTGATTTTGTATAAACATCAAATCTGAACAAAATATTTCTGTTTAACAGACTGTAAAATGTGCTCCTGTGCAGAAAATGAGAGCACTGCGTGTGACTGGTGGGAGCGGGATGTTCAGTTGAATTCTAGAGTTACTGACATTGTTTCCAGATCTGCGCTGATCTACTTAATAGAGTTTGACATCCACTCTTACACATTATCCTTAAGAAATATATGGCCAACTATACTGGTTTGCATCTGTAACCGCAGCCCTCAAGAGGCTGAGGCATGAGAATCCCCATGAATTTGAGGCCAGCCTACACTGCATAGTAAGACCTGGTCTAAAAAAATATTAAGTAAATAACAATGTTTAACAATGCACTTAAAAATCTTTCCATTAACACTCCTTTATCTGACCTGAAAGCGTAACAACTATCATTCATTATAGAATATTTCACTTTGAAGTCAGTTCTCCTTGGTGTCTGCTGTGAGACCTGTTACTCCTGGAGAATCCTGAGTACTAAGTGCGCTCTCACCTGAGCAGACCACTGCAGCCGTGTTCCCACGGGCACAGGGAGGAACACCCAGGGCTGTCACAGGGCAACTCCACAGGAAGGACTCTGCCCCTGAACAGTGTAATGTGTCTCTCCCAATCTCACCACTTCCTTCCACAAAGAACGCTCCTCCTTTTGGGGTGGAGATGGCAACTCCACAGCCCAGCTGGCGACACACAACATCCGCATTGGCCATACTCCAGTGGGAAGAGCAGAGGGCTCTCCAGCCCTCAGAGGTGTTCACCTCCACCTGACCTTCACACTGGGAGGTTCTGTTTTTCACAAGCCGGACTTCATTGAATTCTGGAAGGAGAAAACAGGTTTTCAGCAACATTTCTCATTCTTCCTACACACAGGCTATCCAGAGAGACTAAAGCCTACCTCTGAAACTCACCTGAACAAACAATTTCAACAGCTGCACCATGTTGGCAGCTCCCTCCAGGACAGGGTGCTCTGGGACAGTACCAGAGCTCAGGCTCGTGCCCCTGACAATTGAACTTTCCACCCCACACCTGTGGAATGACCTCTCTAAAAGGCACATCCCTGATGACAGACACAGCTTTGCCACACTCCAGTTCTGCACAGATGACTTGGGCAGTGGCAACTGTAAAGTTCCTATCAGACACTGGAATCCAGTCTCCTGCAGGATTCACTTCCACTCGCCCTGAGCAGGGTCCTCCTCCTCCAGCCAGGCGCACAAATCCTAGGGGAAAAAAACAGCAAATAGGCATCCTGATCTGGAAATAGGATCTGACACTTCAGAGGCAATGAGTTAAAAGCTTTTCTTTGATATTCATCAAAGAAAAGGATACAGTGTGAGAAGATTGAACATTTGTTGTAAGAATGAAACCTATATGAATGCATCCTTAAAGCAAGTTTTGGAGAAATTCATACAGTCAGTTCAGAATGGCTGAATCCTATTGTATGATACACGATGACATGTCTGCACATTCATAAGAATATGTTATCCTGTCATTTAAAGGACATATTTCTGTGTGTCCCTCTCCATTTCTTCACAGTTTAAATTTGCATACCAAAAAGATATAAGAAATGGAGTAACACTGAAGCAGAAGTTAATGTGACAAAAATAATCAGAGACTTTTGGATCATACTTTCTATTATAAAAGATAAAAGAAAATCTAAATCCTGCATCCAAAGTGTTTAGACATGTTTATCTTCCTTTTCTGATTTGTTTGTCTTGTTTAAAGGAATATTTTGTTACTATTGCATACTTTGAGAATTTATGGGTCAGTTCATGAAGATGACTAAGAAGGAATTTCCAGTATGACCTCAGAGCTCCAGGGAACCCACTGGTTACAGGAATTTTATGTAACAAAATTCATGCTGAAGAAATTTGTTATGAGATTGGAATTCGGGGCAGTACACATGTTAGGCTACTGCTTACAATTAAGCTTGGCCCAGGCCTAAAGAAGAATTTTACCAGAAATTTTCTTTCTTTACATGCTGAGAAAGGTTTTCTTTTCAAAGCAAACCACTGAAATGAAATTAACAGCACAACTATTAATCTACTGTCTTAAAGTAGTGACTTCAGACATCCTAACTAGATCTACACCTATTTCTCTAGCACACAGGTGTGGTAAGTTAAAGTCTAGATTCTTAAACTATATCTGTAGGTTTATTTTATTGAACTTTTTTTTTTTTCTGGATCAAAACACCTGCCTTGCAGAACCATAATGAGAAAATACGTGTTTTAGTTTACAATATCAGATATTTTCAGTCCACTGTGAGGTGGCTCCAAAGCAGAAACCTCACAGAAGGGGGAGCAAAACAGGAGAAGGCTGCTCACCTTATTGAAGCCCGGAAACAGACAGTTAGGAGTAGACCAAGATCCTCCTACCTCAGCCTCCTGTGTGCTGGGATTGCTTGTGTGTGCCACCATGCCTGTCTAATAAGCTCTGAAGTTTTAAAACTCCCAAAAAAGAAATGTGAAGGCCAAATTGATTTCACTGGAGAATTCTAGAATGTATTTTAAGAATTAACACCCAATAGGTGTGTTGGCTTGTGTCTGTGGTCCTGGTACTCAGGATTCTGGGACACGACAACAGCTCTGAGTTGGAGGCCAGCCTAAGTTTCATGGGTGGGCTGTGAGTCAGCCTGCACTACAGGGTGAGATGCTGTCAAAAGAAGAAAGAAAGAAAGAAAGAAAGAAAGAAAGAAAGAAAGAAAGAAAGAAAGAAAGAAAGAAAGAAAGAAAGAAAGAGGAAGGAAAGGAAAGGAAAGGAAAGGAAAGGAAAGGAAAGGAAAGGAAAGGAAAGGAAAGAAAAGGAAAGGAAAGGAAAGGAAAGGAAAGGAAATACCAAGGAGGAAGCAGTCAAGAACTGGATATAGGGGAAACGTTGTAGTCTTGGAGCAGCTCGATGTGGATCCGTGGCGGTGTCTGTCGCATTGTGAGCCCAGCAATTGAAGGGAGGACCGGGAGCTCTCGAAAGCTAGACAATGGATTTGGTGACCTTTGAGGATGTGGCTGTGAACTTCACCTAAGAGGAGTGGGCTTTGCTGGATACTTCCCAGAAGAAGCTGTACAGAGATGTGATGCGGGAAACTGTCAGTAATTTGGCCTTTGTAGGGATAAAATTGGAAGACCCAAGTGAAGAACTTTACCAAAATCCTGGAAAAAACCTAAGGTACTTTGCATGCATAGTGGAAAGCAATTTTTTTAGAATTAAAAACACAGTAACAGCAATAAAGTCATGTGGTATAGAGACTGTGGACAAGGTTAGAAAATGGTCAGTGTCAAGAAACTTCCAGTCAGATTCCAGATCTCAGGCTCAGCAAGAAAACTCCTGCTGTAAAATCCTATGATTGCAGTGTGTGTGGAAAAGTCTTCATTGGTCATTCATCCTTTAATAAGCACATGAAAGCTCACACTGAACACAAACCATGTGAACACAACGATGGAAAGAAGACAAATCAAGATAAACAATGTAGATATTCCTTCAGTTCTAGCCATAAAAAAATCTGAAGGAACTTGCATTGAAGAGAAATCCTATCAGTGTAAGGAATGTGGAAAATTCTATACTTCTCTATTAAACTTTCAAACACATATGGAGAGGCACAGTGGAGAGAGACCTTATAAATGTAAGATATGTGGCAAACACTTTTATTCTTCTAGTTCTTTTCAAATACATGCAAGAACTCACACCGGAGAGAAGCTCTATCAATGTGAACAGTGTGGTAAAAGTTTAAGTACTTCCAAAGCCTTTCAGATACATAAAAGAAGTCATACTGGAGAGAAACCTCATGAATGTAAAGAATGTGGGAAGGCTTTCAACTGTCTCAGTACTTTTCAGAGACATAAAAGAATTCACACTGGAGAAAAACCCTATGAATGTAAAAAATGTGGTAAAGCTTTTAGTCGGTTCAGTTCTTTTCGAATACATGAAAGAATGCATGCTAGGAAAAACAGGCACTATGATTGTGAGGAATGTGGGAAAGCCTTCATTTCTTTTTCATCTTTTCAAAGACACATGATAACATATACTGGAGATGGACCTCACAAATGTAAGGTATGTGGGAAAGCATTCATTAGTTCTAGCGCATTTCAAGTACATGAACGACAACACACTGGAGAGAAACCCTTTGAATGTAAGCAGTGTGGAAAAATCTTAAGTAGTGCCAGTTCCTTTCAAATACATGAAAGAACGCACACTGGAGAGAAACTATATGAATGTAAGGAATGTGGGAAAACCTTCAGTTGTCCCAGTTCCTTTCAAAGACATGAGAAGACTCACACTGGGGAGAAGCCATATGAGTGTAAGAAGTGTGGTAAGGCTTTTAGTCGTTCCTGCTACCTTCAGATGCATGAGAAGTCGCACACTGGAGAGAAGCCCTACATTGGAGAGAAACCTTTTCAGTGTAAACTGTGTGGTAAAGCATTTCGTAGTTCTAGTTCCTTTCAGATTCATGAAAGAACTCATACTGGAGAAAAACCCTATGAATGTAAAGAATGTGGGAAAGCCTTCAGTTGTCAAAGTTCACTTAAAAGGCATGAAAAGATTCACACTGGAGAGAAACCACATCAGTGTACACAGTGTGGTAAAGCCTTTGGACGTAACAGTTCCCTTCAAATACATGAAAGAAATCACACTGGAGAGAAACCATATGAATATCAAGAATGTGGTAAAGTCTTCAGTAGTTCTAGTTCCTTTCAAATACATAAAAGAACACACACAGGAGAGAAAGCCTATGTGTGTCAAGAATGTGGGAGAGCCTTCAGTTGTCCTAGTACCCTTCAGAAACATAGGTCTCACACTGGAGAAAAACCCTATGTGTGTACAAAGTGTGGGAAAGCTTTCAGTCGGTCTAGTAACTTTCGATTACACCAAAAGTCTCATTCTGAAGGAAAAACTGCACAAATAGAGTAATGGTGGGTAAATCTTATTTTGCTGCAGTTCTTTGAGAAGCATAGAAGAGATCATGTTGTAGAGGGCACCCCATGCAAAGAATATAAGAAAGTGCTCTTTGTGCAGTTTTCTAGCACATTTGAGAGTGTGTATTGGTGGGAAACTTTTAAAGTACAGATGGTAACAATGACATTTATCTTCCACTTCAGTTTGAAGTCTTTAAAGAACAATGGAGTGAATATAAGCAGCATGCATAAGCCTTCATTGGGCTCAAATTCTTAACAGATACGGATAAGAATGCTCACTGGGGATTAGTGGTGTAGCTCTTGGGTAGAGGCCCTGCATCACAGTCACAGTTTGGTCGCAGCACCACCACCAGAAAAGCTGGTTGAGTCCACTCCCACTGGGAAAAGGAAGGAGTGAGGACAGGAGGGAGTGCACGTCGGATGAAAAAGTTGAAAGTGTGAAAAGCATGTTTGCCACTTTAAAAATACAGACTTATAGCTGTTCCCAGCTTAGTGAAATATACAAATTGAAATATGAAAAACTAAGTAAATTGGTACATAATGCTCCAGGAAGCACACATCATGAGGGAAAAGTTGTAAAAGATATAAATTGATTTTCTTTTATAAATGGTTCATCGTTAATGTGGACGTTGGTCCTGTGGATATCACTTTACAAAGAATCACTGAGGTGAGATGATTCTGTACATACTTCTAAAGCAACTGTGAGTTTAATATGTAATTTTTCTTAAGTCACTTAGTACTGTTTTGTTCTTTTCATGATACTGGGAGTTGAATCTAGGGAATGTTGTGCTACATTCCTAGCACTTTGAAGTTTTTGATCCAGGATCTCTCTATTGCCTAGGCTGGCATCTAACTTGCTCATACCTTAGCCTCCCCGATAGCTGTGGTTATAGGTCTGTGCTATGGTGCCTGGCTCACTTAATACAAATTTTACTTGCGCATTGTGAAATGTACAGAATCTGTAGATGAATTGAAATGCATTTTTAATATAGAAGAAGGTTTAATTTTTTTTAAACATATTTGGTACAGGGTCTCACGACACAGCTCGGATTCGTAGTGATACTCCTATTTTCAGTCTCCCCAGTTCTGGGATTACAGGCATGTGTCACCACTTCTGGTCTTGGTGGCTGGCTCATCAAGCCCAGGGGGCGGGGCTGGCATGGCATGTGGTACTGGGGAGCAAACTGCAGTCCCTGTGCTTGCCTAAGCAGATGCTTAGTTTGCTGAGCTATCTTGCCAGCCCTACGTATTTGTTTTTATATAGTTGAATTCTGATAATAGGTCATTGAAAACTAATCTTTAATTGTTAGAACTTCCTTTTTGTTCTTATGTGGCAAGTTCTGAAGTATATCTTGCCCATTCTATATGTCCTACCATTTTCTTATGGAGAAAATTATTTTTATCTTATTTATTTTTTATTTTTTGTACTGGGGATCAAACTCACTACCTTACACTTGCCAGGCAGGTGCTTTTGCTGCTGAGCTATATCCCTAGCCCTTAGGAAACTTTAAAGGGCACAGAGAAGTTTCTATCTTTGTGGCTAATAAAGAATTGACATCAGATTTTTTTATTCATTTGCTCATTGTGTAATGTATAGAACCTGTAGATGAATTGTTTATTTATTCATTGTGAAATGTATAGAATCTGTAGATGAATTGAAATACATTTTTAATATAGAAAAAAAAAAAAGAACTGGATATAGTCCCTCAGGTCATGTCCCAAGACCCAAAAATATCCAAAAGTATATTTTAATGATAATCTCTTAAGGCATCTCAGTCAAATCAAAACTCACTATATAAGGCCACCATTTATCAATTTGATACCCAAACATATCTCCTTAAGCTGTGTTAAACTCTGAATAGACAGTAACAAAATTACAGTTCCATCTCAAAAGATGTAACTATTATGCACACAACTGAAGATGTACTAACTCCCTCACCAATAATTCCAGCATTATTTAAAGGTACAAGTCCAAAGCTTTCTCTGAGAGCTAAGGCAAACTCTTAGCTGAACTCCTCTCCAAAATTAAGGTCAACTTTCAGGCTCCCAAGACACAGTCTTACTGGACAAACATTCTCATTTCAAAATGAAAAAGAATAATAGAAATAAAATGGATCAAAACGAGTAAAATCCAACAGGGCAGATATTCTAAGCATCCAGAAAATGTGGTGATATGCAGTGAATTTCAAATAGCTTGGGGAGCCACACCTCTTGGTGTACCTAGGGATTCTTCATAGGTCAGTCTGATAGGTATGAGAGATGTATTTGAAGGCAATATTAAGGGTACACATATATTTTGTCTTGTTTACAATATAAGAAGGCAGGGCTGGGGACATAGCTCAGCAGCATAAGCACATGCCTGGCAAGTATAAAATCCTGAGTTCAATTCCCAGCACGAAGGAAAGAAAGAAGAAAGAGAGAGAGAGAGAGAGAGAGAGAGAGAGAGAGAGAGAGAGAGAGAGAGAGAATATAGAATCCTTTCACAGTTTGCCTGGTTTTAGGAATTTTACTAAGTGCTATGCATGTAAATTATAGGAAAATGATATTCTTATTTTGAGGGTGATTTAGACATATTAGGGGAAAATATGCTGACAATTTAACATACTTGGAATGTTCTTGAAAGTGTTGAGTGAAGAAATAAAACCATCTTTTGGAGCTGGAGATTTAGCTTGCCCGTATAAGAACCTGCTGGCAAGGACAAGCCCCCGGGTTCCACCTCGGGGATACAGTGATACAGTGATACAGTGTCTCACTGTATCAAATAAATAAATGACTTTAAAATGTTTTTAAAGAAAAGAAAGACCTCTCAGAGCGTTGGCAGCAGCTTCTTTTTGAATTGTGGTCAAGATTAAGGCTCAGGACGTCGCGGCAAGAAGAGTTGTTGAAACAGCTAGACCACCTGAAGGTGGAGCTGTCACAGCTGCGCGTCGCCAAAGCAATGGGTGACATCGCATTCAAGCTCTCCAAGATCCTAGCTGTCCTCGAATCCATTGCCCGTGTTCTCACTGTCATCAGCCAGACCCAGAAAGAAAACCTCAGGAAATATGACAAGGGCAAGAAGTACAAGGCCCTGGACCTGAGGCCCAAGAATACACGAGCCACGCACCGCTGGCTCAACAAGCGTGAGGAGAAGCTGCAGACCAACAAGCAGCAGCAGAAGGAGCGACTCTAGCCTCTAAGCAAATTCGCTGTCAAGGCTTGAGCGACGTGGCAATAAAACTCAAACTCTGAAGAAAAATAAAAGGAAAGAAAGAAAGAATACCATCTAGACAGAAAATTGTTCTCATATATGACTTACGCTCGCCTAAAGTGAGACAAAAGTTTCAGTCAAATGTACTCCTGCCTGGCCTTGAGATCGTGCTGTTCAGTGAAGCAGCCAGACACACAGGCTTAAACATCACAAAGGGTGAAATAGAGAACGAAATAAAAGACAGATAACAGGAGGAGAGTGACAGATCATTCTCAAATAGGGAATTATGAAATTGAGGGAGGAAGTGAGGACTAAGGAATTGGGGAGAGAAAACTGGGATGTGTTTTTTGCATGCACCTATTACACACAAAGAACACAAGTCTTATGTACAACAAAAATTCATAGAAAAATGAAAGGATGCTGAAGAGGCTCTGGAGAAAAAAGAACCCTTCTCCACTGCTGGTGTGAATGTAGACGGGTACAACCACTGTGAAAATCAGTGTGGAAACTCCTCAAGAAATGAGGCCTAGAAATCCCACTCAGTGCAGTTATTCCATTCTGAGTAGAACCGAAAACATCATACCATAGTGATATATGTGCACTCATGTTTATAGCAGCACAATTTGTTACAGGTAAATCTTGGAAACAACCAAAACACACATCCCTTGAGGAAAGGATGAAAAAGATGTGGTATTTTTATACAATGGAGTACTATTCAGCTATAAACAAAGACAAACTTGAAGGCTTCATAGGTAAGTGGATGCAGCTAGAGACTATTCGCTTAAGTGAAATAAATCAGACCCACACGTGTAAGTATCGTATTGTCTCCCTTGTGTAAGATCCTGAAAGTATAAATAAAACCTGAAAGGTATACTAGATATAGTAAAACAGAAAGAAACTGAATTTAAGGATTAAGGAAGATGAGATAAAGGAAAAAAGATAGGAAAAGCGGAAGGTGAAAACACATGCAAGTATATGATGGCTGAGATGACTGCACTCAGAATTTCCATCCGTTGTTTTTAAACATCAGTTAATGTTTAGAACTATCACCTTGACTAACTCTGTGTGCTGAAATCTGTGATCCCAGCAACTACACTGAGGATAGCAATATGCAATCCAAGTCCATGGTTGAACACCTCTAATCTTAGTGTTCTAAATGTGTCTCATTTCCAATGTCTTATAGATTACTATACTCTCTTTAAAATGAGTTAAAACAAAAACAGACAAGGAAAAAATTAAGATTTCTTCAAAGCAAGCATTGATATTCAGTTATTTCCCCAATCTTGCATAACTGTATCTGTTAATCAGAGCAAGAGATTTGTTGATAAAAATACATAACATCAAACCGGGCATGGTGGCGCACGCCTGTAATTTCAGCACTCGGGAGGCTGAGGCAGGAGGATCGGTGCAAGTTCAAGACCAGCCTGGGCTACAAAAGTGAGCTCAAGGCCAGCCTGAACTGCATAGCAAGACCCTATCTCAAAAAAAAAAAAAAAAAAAATACATAACATAACAACCACTATTAGTTAGCTATCCCTGTTTTGAAAATCTGCAATATATGAATTGCTGTGTCTTACCCTTTTTCTTTTTTCTGTTTACTTTTGCTTCTGATTTATTCTTCAAAATAAAGTTAAATTAAAGAAAAAAAGAAATGGAATCGAGAGATTTGAAAAGAAACTAAATATTAGGTATTATACACACACACATATGCACTAGTAAACCAAAGTGAAAGAAAAAAATGTATTCCTGCCTGTCTCTGGCAACATAGATTCATTGCATGATACGTATCTTTTTTTTTTGAGACAGGGTCTCACTGTGCAGTTCAGGCTGGCCTTGAGCTCACTTTCATAGCCCAGGCTGGTCTCGAACTTACACCTATCCTCCTGCCTCAGCCTCTCGAGTGCTGAGATTACAGGCGTGCGCCACCACGCCCAGCCCTTGATCTGTATCTTTCTTAAGAAAGTTTTATCACCTGACCTTTTCTTTCACAATTCTGGACTATCATCACCTCATCCTTCAGTCTCATTTCTAAATAATATTTCTTTCTTATAACCATCTAAAATTTATATAAGCATATATATATATATATATATTCTTTAAACTACATCTAAGTCATTAGTATAACTCAGAAAATCTTAATATTTTCTTTGCTTTTATTACAAAATATAAATTTTTTCTACATTTTTTCAAAATTCCATGTGTCTTTACTCCCATTCTTCTCAAAGAAATCTTCAAATGCACTTTTCTAATATCACTGACGCCATCAAGTACAATGTCCCTTTATAAATATATTAAATATATTTATATTTTTAAACATATTAAATTCTCATTGCTTCCAGCCTTGATCTGGTGGCACAGAATTCAATGTCCTTCGAAAGTTTCAATGTACACAGATATTGTTTTGAAATAATGTAGAAAATGCTTTTTGTATGTAACGGTGAAAGGAGAACCTACCTCTCAGGATTCATCCACATTTCTGTGGCCATGATTTCCAAGTTCAAGGAATACTAGCATCTGAATCTGCAAAGAAGACTTGCCACTTGAAACAGTCCATGAATTCTTAAGTAATCTTTTTGTTTAATCCTACCTCCACTACCTATTTATAGGCCGACCTAATGCAAGATATTGTGTTATGCTGATACGTAATGAAACACTCATATTGGCCATGAAAACTGTCACTAAATTCACATTCCTCGCTTTAACAAACTCACTGATTCAAAAAGAAAAATTTGAAGTAATTTCTATTTATTTTATCCTTATAAACTAGGACCATACACATAAGTGAAATAAATTAGCCCCATATGTGTGAAGTTTTACCTCTCTAGTGTAAGAACCACAGTGAGTAAACAAAATCTGAAAGGCACAATAAATACTATAAAAGGGAAAGAAACTCTTCTAAGGGAATGAACAACTGGGATGAGGAAAAGGAGTGAAAAAAAGAAAAAGAAAGGAAGAGAGAAAATGTGCGTGTGTGCAAAGGATAGCATGGATAGATGCACTTCTGATTTCTACTATCTATTGAAAGGAACATTTAATGCTTAAATTCATTTTTCTCTCTCTTCTTAGAAACTTTTTAAACAATTTTGCATGCTTATATCTGGTATTCTGAACAACAAATTGAAGACAACGTGCAAAATAACAACCACTGTTGAATTTCTATCAGTTTGCATAATGAAATTCTGTATTATTCCTTTTTTTTTTTTTTTTTTTTTTTTTTTTTTTTTTTTTTTTTTTTTTTTTTTTTTTTTTTTTTTTTTTTTTTTTTTTTTTTTTTTTTTTACTATCTATTTATTCTCTTTTTTAAAACTGATATCACGCTGGGGAGAAAGTTCAGCACCCTAAGCGCCTTCCTGGAAAGCACAAGGTACTGAGTTTGATCCCTGGTCAGGAAAGAAAGAAAGAGAGAAAGAAAGAAAGAAAGAAAGAAAGAAAGAAAGAAAGAAAGAAAGAAAGAAAGAAAGAAAGAAAGAAGGAAAGAAAGATTTTACTATGAAAGTCAGAAGTAGGTTAGGCTGGGGTGATAGCTCAGTAGAATAAACACCTGCCTGGCAAGTGCAAGGTCCTAATGTGGTTGGAAACCAAGCTGTGTAAGGATTAAGATGCTGACCACAGTGCTCTATAGTCACAGTCTCTGCAGACATGATAAGGCTACAGCTGGAAGCCATTAAATATTCCAGGGAAATAACCAATAGTCAACTTACAGGTCAAACTGTTCTCTTAATTAGCAATATATACCTCTTTTGTTCTAACTTCTTTCCTGGGCATTCCTACTCTCTACTTTGTGAAAACTCCAAATCCATGGAAACCTAACAAGTTTTATTAGCTGTGTGAAGTAATTCTTTTTACTCCTACGGAGCTCTGACCTCCCTAAATTGCCTAAAGCCATACTACTTGTCTCTTTCTCTTTAAAACTTTGCCATAATTTGATTTAGACTGTGGAGGTAGGAGGCAAGTCTCTGATAACACTTAATTTTAATTGACATGATATCAGAATAAGCTTATTTCTTGGATATGATCAAAGAAAAAGGAAAAACAGCAGGGGAAGTTAATAAGGGAAAGTGAATGAATTCCATCAGCCTACAATGTGTTGAGAAGTCTAATGACAGATCTGTCAGTCTTCTATGACCTATATGTTCCCTGTTTGCCAGAGATCATTCATTCACTTAATTCTCTGAAACTTTCTATGCACCCAGACAGTGGGTAACACACTGACCATACCCGTACAGATGACTCCTGCATCATCCTGATGACTGCAGTAGGTGTTGTTCCAGCCAAGGGAAGGGCAATTCCACACATGGGTCTCTTCTCCTGTGCATCTCAGGCTTTCCAGCCAGAGGGACCCAGATCCAGCCCCAAAATAAGCAGAGTATGCAGCGTCCACAGCTGATCCACAGCCCAGATCTTTGCATACTATTTTGGCCTCAGTTATGTCCCACTCATAATCACAGATGGTTCCCCAGGATTTCTGGTAAAGGATCTCTACTGTGCCAGAACAACGATGTCCTCCATTTACCAGGCGGAGCTGTGGTCTTTCTGAAGAAAGAGAATTACATTAATGCTTAATATTATCCAGAAAATCAGATTTTTAAGGACTTTTTGGCATACACTCGATCAATTAGTAGCTATTACTGTACAGAGCTTGCTACATAAGACACAAACATATTGCCCCAGAGCAACAGTAGTACCTGGATTCTGACAGAAACAAAAACAATGAGATCACTAGAGTTTAAAAAATAAGACTTAGGATCAGGATCAGTGCCCCAATCAGAACCTCCCACCTCCTGCCTCCAGCCAGTGGAAAGGGCAGGCATCCCAGCAGGAACTGCCTGCCTCCCACCTCCAGCCAGTGGCCAGGCCCCGTGTATGGGACCTGCAGCCTGCTGGTACCTCCTTCCAGCCAGCAGTCAGGCCTAGTATGGAACCCTGCAGCACGACTCTGAACAGAGGGACTAGGGGCAAGATCCAGACAACTAATTCAGGAACAGAACAGCTTCCCAGTGGAGCACAGCAGGTTCATTTCCATGGTCTGCAGCTGGAAGAAACTGAGCACAGCAGGCAGATCGAAGGCAGGCCCGGCTGGATGAGTTTAAACTTGGTGGACCCAGTAAGTTGAGATACACTTCTAGACTCAGATCTATGAGAGAATCCTTTGTCTCTCTCTCTCTCTCTCTCTCTCTCTCTCTCTCTCTGTCTGTCTCTCTCTGTCTCTCTCTCTGTCTCTCTCTCTGTGTCTCTCTCTCTGTCTCTCTCTCTCTCTGTTTCTCTCTCTCAAAAGAAGAGGCAATACATAATCAAGGTGAAAGTCTGTCTGGAAGACATCAAGGGGAGGTGATCAGACAGAATTTATGGTAACTAACTTAAATAAAGATTCTCAATTTTATATCTCGCTAGTTATAGAGTCATAATGCTTTCCCCTACAGTGTAAAATGCAAACCAATTAAATAAAAAAGCATGTCAATTGCTAAATCTCACTAACCATTACTAGTGTTGCTAATTGTAATCCTGTAAATGCAAAACTGCAACTGCTTTAACCACATAATCTCCCTTGGGTAATAATATTATTAGGTGTTAAGGTAACTACTACTCCAAAACTCAAACCAAAGGTTAGGGGACAGCGCTATACAAATGACAAAGAGAAGGGGAAAACTGCATTCTCAGGCCCTGAGTACACCCAGAAGAAATACACGAGACACAACCATTGAAGAAAGGGTATGCCACAGTCCTCAAATCTCTGAAATAATGGTGTCTGAAGTAAAGAAACAACTATAGAAAAATATAGAGAAAATCAGATCAGAAATAAACTCCAAAGTAAAAAAGAAGAAATTATAACTATAATGAATGAAGTACTAAGTGCATCAGAAGGAGACATGGATTAAAAAAAATACATGAGAATAGAAAAATGATGGAATCCTTGAATGAGCAATAGAGGAAAGAAATAGAATGTATGAAGTAGATTCAAAGTACTATACAGAAAATTAAAAATTCAAATACAAGTTGACAAATGCATTTGAATGAAAGAGAAAATAGACTTTCAGCACTTGAAGACACCATTGCAGCTAGGGTAAAGGTAAGAAGAGATCTCTTTAAAAAAAAAAAAAAACTAGGATGCAGGAAAAAAATTATGAAACACCTGCAAGATGTGCAAAGATGACAATGTAAGACTTATAGGCATCAATGAGAAGGGAGTCAATACAAATGATATGAAAAAAATACAGGCAGAATAGGAGAAAACTTCTCCAATATGGGAGAACAACTGACATTCAGCTAACCAAAGCATATAGAACTCCAAATAACATGAACTCAATTAAAACCACACCCAAAAATGTAACAAAGATCCCAGAAACTCAGCACAGGAACAATATACTAAAAGCCAATAGACAAAAGAAACAGATCACATTTAAGGAAAACCCATCAGAACAAAGGCAGATTTCTCTTCACAAACCATCAAGTCAAGAAGAGCACGGAGCAAAGTACATCAATTCTTGCAAGAAAACAAACTTCAACCTAGACTGACATACCCAGCAAAACTCTCTTTCAAGTTTAATGGAGAAGTGAAATAACTTCAGGACAAAGAACAGCTAAAGAATTTCATGATGGCAAAGCCAACCCTACACTGTTTACTAAAAGATATTCTAGAGAGGGATCAAATTATCCACAATTCCATGAAGAAAAATGTGAAGAACCCAGCAAATAGTGCAAATGATTAAACTCAGGAAAAAATGAGGTATACAACAGCAGTCTTTCAATTATCCTTTTGTATACAGCAGCGAAATATTTCCATCAGCATATTCTACAAATGGACTTGTCCTGCACCCTATGAGTCATTATTCTGTCCAGGTCTACAGGGTGAATATCAAGAAAATAGCAGTAGCTCAGTCCCACAAATGACACCAGATAGATAGATAGATAGATAGATAGATAGATAGATAGACAGAAAGATAGATGATAGATAGATAGATAGATAGATAACTATAGTTATTATTTTATAAACTTCATAGACTTGACTTACAATATTTTTAGGATTTTAGTTGTTTAGGACATTTCATAATCATTTGTGACAAAATAATGTGAAGTTAAGAAATTACTAGGCTTTGAGTGGAAATAAAGTGTCCAAACAAAACTAATGGTCTCTTCTATTCTGTGCTATAAGCAGTGGAGATACTCAGGCATTGGACTTGGAGTTAAAAGGATTATTGCTTTAATCCAGTGTGTTTGTACCTAGGAAGAAAAATACAGAGGTGAATTATTAAATAAGAATGAGTTGTTAAAATATTGTAAAAAATGTTCTGTGTTGCTACTATTTTTGGATCTACCCTATGTATAGATTCTAGAAATAATTTTTATTAAAATACAAAAATTAAATTACTCCTATAATCAACTGCAGTGAGCTCATCAGAAGTTTTGTAGGGCACCCAGGAATTTAAGAAAAATCAGAATTGATCCTATTGTGTAAGAGGAGTAAAAAGAAATAATCATAAAGCAATGCAGGGCTGATTCAAGAATATTTCTCTTAAAAATCTAGGTTTCAAGGCCAGGCGTGGTGGCTCACGCCTGTAATCCCAGCACTTGGGAGGCTGAGGCAGGAGGATCGCTGTGAGTTCGAGACCAGCTTGGGCTACAAAAGTGAGCTCAAAGCCAACCTGAACTGCGCAGTGAGACCCTGTCTCAAAAAGCCAAAAAAAAAAAAAAAAAAAAATCTAGGTTTCAGAGTCTATATCTATGTACTTGATTAAAGATACACTTTCCTTTGAGTAGGTTGGCCAATCTCAAAGGAGAGATTTCACATGATATAAACACTGGTCAGGTTCCTCCAAGAATCATACAAAATTGCTGATTCATACTATGTTCTGCTTGGATTTCTTCATCCAGGTTGTTATTATTCAAAAATTAGTATTTATTTCTCTGAGAAAAATAAAGTATTATCTATTCCTAATCCTTCCTCTGAGAAGGGATAGATTATGTCCTGGCTCTGAAAACATTATAGCAAAAAATTTGAACTAAGAAACTGCTTTATCATTGTCATCTATTTTCTTCATGAGAAAATGAGCAGAAGGATCATTAAAGGAGGATATAGTCAGATTGTTGTTGCATGCCTGTAATCTCAGTCCTTTAAAGGCTGAGGTAAAAGACTGTCATGAGTTTTAGAACAGTTTGAACTACATTGTGACATCCGGTCTCAAAAGAGGGGTGGAGAAGGATAAACAATAAAAAGAAGGAAAGGGAGAAGCAGAAGAAACACCTAATGATTGTGCAGGAAGATGAAAACCCTTCTGACTCTCACCTGAACAGGCAACCTCCACAGCCCCACCATGCTGACAGCTGCCTCCAGCACAGGGCACTCTGGGACAGAACCAGAGCTCAGACTCCTGCCCCACACACTGGAACTCTTTGTCCCACACCTGCTCATTGGCACTTCTGGACACATTCCCTTGGACAGACACAACCTTGCCACAGCCCAGCTCTGCACAGATGACCTGGGCAGTGGAGAACGTAAAGTTCACATCAGACACTGGAGTCCACCTTCCTCCAGGGTTCACTTCCACTCGCCCTGAGCAGGGTGCATCTTGTCCAGTTAATTGCAGAAATCCTAGAGAAGAGAAAAAAATTCACTGAATGTCCATGATGCAGACTTAGAATCTGTGAAGCATTCTAGATATATTAGTGTGAAAGGCTTCCCTTTACCAGAATTGGCTGATGGAAAGACTTGCAAACTTGTGTCAGAAACTCCTTTATATGCAATAGTGTCTGCAGACAGATTGAGGAGGTATTTTCAGAGTTAACTCAGACTACTTTCCGTCACCTTATCACTTAGATTCAAGTGTAAATTTATTTTACACTTTTAAAAATGTATTCTTTTTAAAATGTATTCTTTCATACACTGAAAGAACATTCAATTATATCTATACATATGCAACCTATTATCTGGCCGTCCACTGAGTGTGACTTCATTAGGATAGATTATGATGATGATGATGATGATGATGATGATGATGATGATGATGATGATGACGATGATGATGATGAAGCTATTATTAATAGCTTCATAATTAACTATTTTATTCCTAGAAAATTTCAGTTCCTGGATACTGATCCTAAATTTCACTGATTATTAAACCTTATAATTTACATTTGCTTCCTGTTTAAACATGAGAAAGAGGTCCATGACACAGTGTAAGATTAAGTGTCAGGTTTTTGTAACTAAGATAATAGGATCTCATATTACCCATTACAAAACACTAAGAAATTTTTGGCTGTAAAGTAGTAATTAGGAGATATGAGAATATTTCTTATTTTGTTTTTAAGGATTTATTTTTTTCACTCTTTAGCAGAATATAACAGACACTAAGGAATTTTTCTGTAAAGATGACCAGGAACCAACTTGAAGAGCAGGCTCAGAGCTGTGGGGAGGTATCTGTCTAGAGGCATACGCACATTACATGACAATCAGTATGTAGTGAGGATATTCAGAAGGCATCGTGTTCTCAAGAAACAAACATGTACACTAATGTTTTCTTTCTAAAGTGTGTCACAAAAATTATTAATTTACGCTCACAAAATTATTATTTGCGCCAGTCAGATAGCTCAGCAGACTAAAGCACCTGCTTCACCAGCCAAGGTCCAATCTCTGGTATGCCCTGCCGCCCTACCCCTGGGACTGTTGAGATGGCAATTGATACTGGGTGTAACGGTGCGTGCCTGTAACCCCAGAGCTTGTGAGGCTAAAAAGCAGGAGAATCACTACTAGTCCAATCTGTGTAGTGAGATCCTGTTGGCCCTGTACTAAATACATTTTTTAAATGATAACATTTTTAAAAATATTATTTGAAGGCCTGATGGTATAGCTCAGCAGATTAAGCACTTGCTTAGGTATGCATTGGGGCCAGGATTTGATTCGTGGCACTGCATGCTGCACCGGCCCTGAACCTGTGTGCACTGAGCAAGCAATGCTATAGTGCATGCCTATAATCCCTAGTGCATGCCTATAATCCCTAGTGCATGCCTATAATCCCTAGTGCATGCCTATAATCCCTAGTGCATGCCTATAATCCCTAGTGCATGCCTATAATCCCTAGTGCATGCCTATAATCCCAGCACTAGGGAGGTAGAAATCAGAAGGATCACTGTGAATCTGAGCTGCATAGTGAGACCCTGCACACACAAAAAGAAAAAAACTTACAAAAAATAAAAAAATATTATTTGATTCTAATCAGATATGTTTCTATTTCTCTTTTAGGCAAATGTGGAGCATGCCTGTAAGTAAATCAAAATCTGAAATCCCAAAGTGAATATAAGGTTAGTTGAAATCATATCATCACTGGAGTGCAATGATGATAATGTACTTTACCTGAAAAGTTAAAATGAACATGCAAAATCATAAACATAAGTAACTAATCTTTAGGGTCTTCTAGATATGGGGAGCAGAAGTTTCTACAGTGGTTTATTAAAACAGGCTTATATAGGATATTTTGGGAAAACAACAAATACAGTTTAGATTATGTTCCCATGCACAATCAGAGCAGAAAGCTGAGTGTGGAATGTGCCCGGGGATGCTGTCACATCTCCTTGAATGATCTGGCTCCAGCAGGTCCCTCTGCAAATGAGAGGTCACTTTGACACCACCTCTGGAAGCCACCAGTCCTGCAGCTCTGAGTCAGAGCTTCTGGCTTAGATACTCAAATATGCCTTCTGTATCACTTTTTCTCCACATTTTGTTATTGGACATGGTACATTTGTAGCTCCCAAGAAGGCAATGGATTCTTTTAATTCAGATATCAGATAGAACTGGTTACTTGCTAACTTTTGAGAAAATTAATTGGAATATGTGATTGTGTACTCTACTAATTGAACTGTTATGGTGGTATCCATGTGTGAGAAAATGATTTGCAGCATAATATAAAACCCTTGCAGGGATTTTTCTTTGGTTTTCATTGATGAAATTGGACAGATTTTGCAGAATAAAATGGTCACTAAGTACAGTTCTCAATTTCACTTTTGTACTCTTCACCAACCGATGAGATGAGACCAAACCTCATATGGTAGTGAACATTTTAGAGAGAGGTGCCTAGACTGAAACTCAAACCCATTAATTTAATCACAAAGTGTTAATACTGCAATTAAACGTGAATGCTGAGGTATTCATTTCTAAAATACAATGCATACATTAACATCTTTTAACTTAAAAGAAACAACATGTGTGCCACAGGTTTGCAACCAGTATTCCATAGCTTGAGAAGAGCTAACACGTAGATAATCTTTTCTAATGGCACTGGAAATACTTTCACCAAGGAATATATTATCCACAGCTCTGTGAGCCAAGGAATTCTGAATATTTGTGTCTAAATATTAAATTTACTTACAATTTTGCATAAATTCCTCAGGGATTTGTTTAATAATTTCCCCTGTACCTATGTACCTATTGTACAAAATAGTATTTTGTAGTATGCATGTAAAACCAATCAATTTCACCGAGGTAAACACAGTCTCACTTTTCATTCCTCCCCGATGTTATACAAGGTGTATGTATGTGTGTATGTCTGTGTGTGTGTGTGTGTGTGTGTGCTTGCAATACATTATATAAACAAAAATTATGATACTGAATTTTAATTGGCACGATACTATAATAAACAGTGTTTTATGTAAAATTACATTTTAACAATCTGTTTAAAACTCCTAAACCTAAGTGAGGTCTATCATCAACACCTGCTACCAAGAGTCAGTTTATAGATGTATTCATACTCTTCTAGAGGATGCTCATTTTCTGATTTCCTGATATCACAACATACTTCTCTGAATTTTCTATTAACCCAAGCAGTACAAAATTTACAGACTATACCTGTGCAGAAGACTCCTGCATCCTTCTCATGACTGCAGTTATGTGGACCCCATCCCCAGGAAGGGCACTTCCACACATGGGACTCATTTCCTGCGCAGTTCAGGCCACCCAGCCAAACGGGTCCTGATCCAACTCCAAAGACATAACCAAATGTATAATAGATGGCCTGTCCACAGCCAAGCTGTCTGCATACCACACGTGCTGCATTCCCTTTGTCATCACAAATGGTGCCCCAGGTGCCCTGGTAAAGAATCTCCACTCTTCCAGTACATCGATTATTCCCACCTCTCAGGTGGATCTGTGGACTGCCTGAGGAGAGATAATGAAGTCAGTGGTTATGTTTGTACAGAGAATAAAAAAGGTTTCCTTGTCTGTGGGACATCCTCAACCAAAAAATTAACAGCATTCTGTTTTCAGCCTGCAGAATCTGCTAGATCAGTTATATCATCACTGCCTCAGAACGGCAAGCTGGGTCTGGTTCTTGCTGCAACAAAAATAACAAAAGGATTAGTAGAGACAGAAAACTAAAACTGAAATAAAACTAAAAATTATGTAGTGAATAGTCTCAGCTGGAAACTGATACATGCATGCCCCAGAGTTAGCCTTCTGGTTTAATAACATTCTGTAAAAGATGCGTGGAGTGTTCTCTGGAATTATTAAAATTCCTACCGTGGGTAGTTAAATAGAGTGTTTCATTGAATGAGTTCTAAGAATGACTATAGCCGGGCGTGGTGGCGCACGCTTGTAATCCCAGCACTCGGGAGGCTGAGGCAGGAGGATTGGTGTGAGTTCGAGACCAGCCTGGGCTACAAAAGTGAGCTTAAGGCCAGCTTCAACTGCATAGCAAGACCCTGTCTCAAAAAAGACAAAAAAAAAAAAGAAGAATGACTATAAAAGGATAGCACCTGAGCTGGATTCATGTACACCACCAAAATATTAGCACCATTGATCCAAGAACTGCGAGGATTGAGGCACAGGGAATAAAATCGTTAGAGTTTTGGATGTGATCAAGTTCTTCAGAAGCCTTGCATAGCAGGGACATCACTAGGATAATTCAGAATTGTTACTTTGGGGTCAGTCACTCACACCTGAAAAGTGAAAGATCATAAAGCACCTCATGGGAAATCTAAAAATGTTTCACTTTTGAATTTAGGTTTCAGAATTCCGATCTTGATGCTTATATTCAAAAATATTGTTTCTGATTAGATTGCAGCTGCACAGACAAGATGATATTACATGACACTGACACTGACACTAATCATATTTCACAAAAAAATTATAGAATGTGGTTTATTCTCCTGAATATGTGTATTCTTTGTGTAGACTTCCTCTTAGGAGTCATTAGTATTGAGTATTTGAAATTTGTTGTCACATTGGGAAAATTAAGTGTGTATAGCCCTACCTCAGCGCAGCGATTGGTTGTGTTCCCATTCTGAAGTCACTCAAACTGAAAAGCTAAATAAAGTCAGTTTATTATTATTTTCTTGTTTTATATGTGAAGAAAATAACAAAAAGATATATTAAATATGGCTGATTAACACTGCACTTTAAACAAATATTTCAGGATAACATTAATAACATTTACCCCCCTAAATGTTGAGGAGACTCACAGTAGGCTGATGCTTTTAGTTGGAATAATTTTAAAAGTTAGAAATATACGTTGTTACTTTGACAGACAGAGCAAAGAGTACATGAACTGAAATTTTAAAGAGTGAATGTCACTTTGCTCTTTATCCCATGTTCTCAGAAACCTATGAGCCTAGCTTCTCCCTGACTGTCTGAGGCTTCTTCTGGCTTACCTGGGGCAGTGA
This sequence comes from Myocastor coypus, assembly GCA_004027025.1. NCBI lineage: Eukaryota > Metazoa > Chordata > Mammalia > Rodentia > Myocastoridae > Myocastor > Myocastor coypus. The sequence continues at coordinate 31,481 of PVJA010003832.1, read as the reverse complement.
AGCTGTTCATCAAATGCATAGTGCAGTGTCTATAAATTCACGCAGCTGACGATAAGCCCAAAGGGGACAGCCAGAGCCACAACTGCACAGGTACTATAAAGAATACTCTGTGGTCTAAACATAGATGCATAGCCAGGCTCAGCTGTCAGTCCACTGCAGCAGGGTTCCACTGAGGCCAGCAGCCAGACCCAAGCCAGGCCTGGCCAGTGGAGTTGAATTTCAGTATAACCAGATCCACTGAGCTGAGGTGTACTGCTAGGTCCAGCAGGCATAGGATGAAACCTAGACCTACAATGTGGAACATAGCTACAAAGGGGTGATAAGAGGTAACTTGGGTAAACTACTCAGCCTGGAAGATTCCAGGTACATCAAGGGGAGATGCCCAACAGAACTCAGATGAATTAATTTAAATGCAAATTTCCAATTTACAATCTGCTTTGTTATATAGCTGTAGTATTTGTTCCTGTGGCCTAAAGTGCAAACCTATTAGTTATAAAACTTTGTCAATTTTTAATTTCACAAGATGCTATTAATGTTGCTAATTGTATTATTGTAGATATGATAGTATAGCTGTTTTTAACCACATGTTGTCCCCTGGATAATAACATAGAGAAGGAATTGGGTAATAACTTCAGCAAAGTCCTACACTGAAGGATGCAGGGCAGTGCCAAGAAGAAACCAATATCTCACACTCAATCAATAGAGATGGCAAAATCATGGAGCGCACACAAAATAAGAATTTCTGACACAGTGATACATAGAGAACAGGCCCTTTATAAAAATGCTCATATTGCATTCATACAGCAACCGGATATCAAACTTTTACAAAAAAATTATCTCAGAAATCAACATAAAGAATTCTCCCTGAAATAGAAAACAGCAAATAGGGATAGCCAGATAGCTCAGCAGACTAAGTTGCTTGTTTAGGCAGATGCACGAACCAGGGTTCCATCCCAGGTATGCCATGTTGGCACTGAGACTGGGCATGGTGGTGTGCACCTATAATCACAGTGCTTGGGAGGCTGAAAACTAGAAGATTGCTACAAGTCTGATCTATTCCTAAGGAGAGTCACCTAGAGAGAAAGCATTCTCTCGGGCTTTCACAGAGAGTAACCTGGTCAAGCAATGACAATGACTCATCCAGATGGCTGACACTGACAAAAGTTCTTCAAAATGCTGTGCGTGGTTTCAAGGTGAATCCTGAGGGGATTTGACTGACCTTATCAGATACAAAAATTACATGTTTTGTTACATAGGTCTTGCATCAACTTGGACTTGACCATCCAGCAGAAAAGTTTAACCATGAAGTATAAAAAGTAAAGCCAGATTAGTACACTGAGCTGTAAAAGGCTCAAGTCAACAGCTTCCAACATTGCCAGCTCTGTCAATAACCCCATACTGTTAGGGAATATTGCTCTATATACACAACTACTTTCTCTCAGTTCAGTGAGAATAAATATTTGTAACGACAGTGTTTAGAAGAGTTATCAAGTCTGCATCTTGTACTCTGAACAACTACTATGAACTATGCATTGTATCAATAAAAAAAGAAGTGCACAAAGACAAAAACTTTGTATAAAGCAGATCTATAGTGTATTTGTTTTAGACGTGTTATAAAAGATTGCTATAATACAAAAAGTAAAAACAAAAACTAGCAGAGAAAAGAAACAGATTACATTTAAAGGAAAACCCATGAGAATAACAGCAGATTTCTTATCACACACCACCAACTCAAGAAGAGTACAGAGGGACAGCCAAATACCTCAGTAGATTAAAGCACCTGTGAGCAGGCACAAGGGCCAATGGTTTGATCCCTGGGCCTGCTCTGTTGATCCCTCTCCGGAGGCATGCTGAGATGGCAATTGATACTGGGTGTGGTAGTGCGTATCTGTAATCCCAGCTCTTGGAGCTGTAAACAAGCAGATCACTACAAGTCTGATCTAGTAGTAATACCCTAAAAATCCTGTAGATTCTTCCCTAAAATACAAAAAAAAAATTTAAAAAAGAAAAGCATAGAATGAAATATTACAAGTCCTATAAGAAAACAAATTCCAACCTAGACCTAAATGTCCTGCAAAAAAATGATTCAAAATTAATAGAAATGACAAAGACCAGCTAAAGAAATTCATGACAACCAAACTAACCTTACACAGAGTACAAAAATATAATCTAGAAAGGGATCAAAATGACCACAATTCCAAGAACAACAACAGAAAGAACTCATCAAATAGGGTGACAATTAAACACACATGAACAATGGGAAGCCCACAACAGGAAAATAACATGACAACCATAAAACAATGCATTCTATCATAACCATAAATGTAAATGACTCAATTTACCAGTTGAAGGAAATAGATCCGCAGACTAGCTTCAGATACAAACTCCAGCAATATACTGTATACAAGAAACACATTTAATTCATTAAGAAATTCATAGGCTGAAAGTCAAAGGATAGAAAACAATACTAAATGCTCCAGGAGCTGAGCAAACATTAGAGGTACCTATCCTGTTTGCAGACAGTCTGAACTTCAAACCAGTACTGATCAAATGAGATGAAAAAGTCAGAACATACTGGTTAGGGGGGGAAATTCAATAGGAAGAGATAGCAGTCATAAATATTTATGTATCAAGCATGGAGGCATCCAACTGCATAAGACAAAATTGGGCTCCTTTAATTGGGACTCCAAGCTGCCTGGGCTATTTCTGGCACTCGCACTTCTCCAAGAAGGCCATCCCAGCGGCACTCTGCTCACCAGGAGAAAAGGAAGATGAGCCAGTAGAGCTCCAAGTCCAGCCAGCCCCTGGCTTCCAAACAGGAAAAGGATGGCACTGAGAAGCCGGACTACGGAAGGCCACACAAGCAACCTCCAGTGAGTCCGAAGGAGCCCCGTGAAGTGCCCACACCTAAGAGACCTTGGGGAGCAAAAGCAAGGGTGGTGCCAAGATCCAGAAAACTACCATGGCTCCAGGAAGAAAACCATGGGACAGACCCAAAACACTGGAGAAGGAAGAAGAGGACATCTCACAGGAGTCCTCAGAGGAGGATCAGTGACCACTCCAATGATCTGCCCCTCCCAGGTGGAGCAACTTCCTTCAGGGAGGACAGCTTGGCCTTGCCCCACCTGCCCCAGGCCTGTCACCCTACAGCACACCAGCACTATGGCCCTGAGGTCAGAGCATCCCCTGCCCACACACACTTGTCCTCCTGACAAGGCTAACATCTGCTCACTGCTGCCCACGCCCTCTGCCTTGGGGTCACTGCTCTGAGACCTTCTATTCTTCATTGCTCCCTCTGGTTTCCCCTCTTGGGGCCTGAGTGGGCTCCCCTGGTCTTAAAGATTCCTCACACCATGTCATGCTTGCCACATCCCAGCCCAATGTGCTGGCAGCAGCCAGGTGGCCACTGGGGGATGCTCAGCCCCCCAAATGCCCCAGCCAGTCTCATCCAGTAGAGTTCACCCTCCTGTTCCTTCCCAGCCTTCCTAATCAGTCCCCAGGTTAGATGTCTCCTGGAAGGATCACAGGAAGGAGTGATGAGAATTATATAGCAGATTAGCTGTAGTCCAAAGAAGAGTAAGTGAGCAGAGAGACAAATCAAAAATATTTCTTTGGGTGCAAAATAAAGTACAGAAAATTTATAAATTTAGAATTTAGAAGCATGGAAAATCAAAAGATAACACTGAATTTGAATTCTAAGAAATCAGTGGTTGGGTGAAAAAGGCAAAGTAGGAATAGCTTGACACAGTACATTTTGGGCACAAGTACTGAATGCCTGAAAGTACAATACGTGAAGACATCTGATTTATGAAAAGCATTTAAAATGTATCGATAATCAAAATTTTTAAATCTGTATACCTATCCATTTAGAGCATAACATACTAGATGACATATTATGACTGGCTTAGCCTGCCCTAGGGGGTGGGGCTGGTGCAGCATGTGGTGCCTACAGTCAAACCACAGTCTCTGTGGTTGTCCAAGCTTACCTAAGGAAGTGCTTTGGACCACTGAACCATCTTGCCCGCCCCTAGATTACATTTCTAAAACATTTAAATACTTTAAAAGACAAAAAGCTGAAATATTAGAACCCAGGAACACTGTAAGTAATGTCATGTGATTATGAAAAATAAAAAAGATCTGAACTGAACTTGGGATTTTTAAATTCACAGCAGATAAAAAATATTTTAATGTTCAATCTATTATTAGAAAGTTATTGTATTATTAGAAAGTGGAAAGATACATCAAAGATTGAAAGCTTTTTTATCTAGAAAGATAAGCCGGGTGTGGTGGCTCACGCCTGTAATCCCAGCACTCCAGAGGCTGAGACAGGAAGATTGGTGTGAGTTTGAGACCAGCCTGGGCTACAAAAGTGAGCTCAAGGCCAGCCTCAACTGCATAGCGAGACCTTGTCTCAAAAAGACAAAAAAAGAAAGATAAAAATAGATTATATATATGTATACATATATATATATATATTTACAGCATCTTAAATTGTACAATCTAATAATTGATAAGTGCATTAAGAACACATCTGTATCAGTAAATGATCAGTTGACAAATGTCATAAAAACTAGGATATTTGGATTGCCTTTAAAAGGAAATTAAGATCTGTACACAATGAATAGGATATACATTTTCATTCAGGACACATGAAAATTTTATAAAAGCAGAGGGGCCAGCAAGATAGCTCAGATATCTAAAGCACTTGTTTAGGCAAGATCAGGCAACCTCAGGGACCATGGTTCAATCCTGGCACCACATTGCTGAACCAGCCCCACCCCCAGGGCAGGCTGGGCTATCCATAACATAAAGTTTAAAAAAATTATAAAAGCAGATTTTAGGGTTGGGGAAATAGCTCAGTTGCATAGTGCCTGTCTGGCAAATACAAGGTCCTGAGTTCACTCCCCAGTACTGAAAAAAGAAAGATTGAATAGTCATCTGAAAAATAAGTCTAAACAAAAAGTAAATAGAATAAGAACAAAATTAAGGTTTTATTGAAAATAAGCATTAATATTTAATTATTGATCAATTTTGCATACTTGTATCTATTAATCTAAACAATAGAGTTGACCTTGAAAAACACATAATATAGCAACCAGTATTAAATTTGTATTCTTCCTTTGAATTTCTGTACCATATGCATTATTATTCTGTTTGTCTTTGTTTCTATTTGTTTTTATTTTAAAATAAAATTAAAAATAAGTTAAAAAAAACATTTTATTTGATTTCAATGAGATGACACATTATATAAATTCAAAGCATAAAACAAATTGCTGCTTATTTTTAGGAATTTTTACAAAGAAATCTCTACAGATTATTTGAGGTTCAAAGTCTAAATCACAAAATTGGTTCAAAATGCAAATTAGATATTCACTGTTCTAAGTATATGAAACACACCTAAAGCACTATGCAGCAACACATGCTATACACTTGCTGCAATGCATGCTATGAATACTTGCTTATAAATAACAAAAAAAAATTAACTCAATAATGATTCCTTTAAATTAGATACTTGTTCTTGTTTAGAAGAATAGAATTTCTTAAAAAAGAGAGACAGAGACCTTAGACTGAAGGAGCTTGAAACAGGGAAGGAAAATATGGTATAGCATAGAAAGAGCAGTAAGGAGGTAAAGATAGCAGGATTTATCCAGCTGATGTAGAACAAACATGAGAGAAAAGATCACTCCAAGGATTTGTCCTGGTCTGTGAATGGAGCCAGTATTTTTAGGGGCAAAATGGAATGAAATGAGATCAAAAATTGGATGTGGATGGGTTCATGTAAAATATGTTATGAAATGTGTTGGTCAAAGTGGAGGAGTAGGCTGTGACTCACCCAGAGGGTTGACACTATCAAAAGATCTACAAACAGCTATACATGGTTTCAGGGTAAATCCTGAGAGGATTTGACTGACCTTGTCAGATAGAAAAGTTACATTTTTTGTTATATAGGTCTTGTTTTAACTTGGTCTTAACCAGTCAGCAGAAAAGTCTAACCAGGAGGTATAAAAAGTATATCCAGATTAGTATGCTGAGCTGTAAAAGGCTCAAGTAAATAGCTTCTGACAATGCCAGTTCTGCTGATAACCCACTACTTTTATGGGCTATTGGACTACATATATAGCTACTTTCTCTTAGTTCAGTGAGAAGAAAGATTTGTACTAATAGTGTTTAGAAAAGATACCATGTCTGCATCTTGGACTCTGAACAACTACTATGAAGACAACAATATGCAATTAATTAGTTATTAAAACTGTCCTACTAACCTGTTTTGAAACTGTCTCATTGTTATTTCTTTCTCATTAAAATTAATAAAATAATAATTAAAAACAAAGTGGAAGAGTCAAAAAAGAGAAATAAATTTGAACTTGAGTGAAAGTAATCTGGACAAAGATACACATTTGTGAGTTGAAGGTGTTAAATGATAGCTAAAACCACGTGCTTGGGCTAGGGAGATAGCTCAGTGGTCTATGTGCCTTCCTGGAAAGTACATGGAGCTAAGTTTGGTTACTGCCACCTTGCAGACTGTGGAAACTGTGGCATACTATGCTGTCCCCCAAAAAAACAGGCATAATGGACATTCCTGTAATCTCAACACTGGGGAGGCTGAGACAGAAGGCTCACAGCAAATTCAAGCCGTGTAGTGAGACCCTGAACCAAATAAATACATGATTTCAAAAAACACATAAGATTATATGTGACAATCCAAGGTGTAATGGGGAGAATAAAGAGATGAGGGTCTGAGACTGTCTCTTGATGTAGTATCCAGGCCCAGTGCCCATACTAAGATCTGAGTATTTGGGTATGCAGAGGCATTTCTCCTTTAAGGAGCTCAAACACTATCATCAAGAATTTCAATAAACCATGGACATCATGGAGATCAAATTTCATACAGGGTCTGAGAAAAAATGTGAGAGAAAACTTATCCTGAAGTCAGTCACGGAACAGTATTCTTACAATCACACATCCTTTAGGATGGCATGAAACAAGGGTATTCCTTAGGGAAGGGGAAATTTGACATTAGACAAATTTGTGGGATATTTGATGTCTGTAAGGCTGGATTCTTCTTTGTCTGCAGCGTTATTACCAGTCCATCTATGAACATATACATCTCACCTCACCTCAGATTGTGTGTGTGTGTTTGTCTGTCTATTTGTTTATCTGTCTGTCTGTGTCTGTCTGTCTGTCTGTCTGTCTGTGTGTGACTGTTTATTTCTAAGAGTGAGACTGGAACACCACAACCCAAGTGTTAAGAAGGAAAATAAATAGAGTTCTGCCCAGAACCCAGAGTTGGATAAAGATTATAGCAAACCAGAGAACTCCTAAGTTGTGGGTTTGTTGGGTAAAATTGAGGCTCAAATGCAGGCTCAGGCTGCAGGTGCAGGGTTATCTGGGGTATAATTACAGTTTATGTTGGGAGAGCTTTTATATATCAGCAAAGTTGATACATCTGCCCTTATCATATAAACAAACAACCACTATCAATTCAGCATCATGACAAGTGATGTCTATAGTCTCTTATGTAAAAAATTTTGCTGTGCAAAATTATTCCCACCTGCTCACACGTTTAGCCTTCAAACTCTTACCTCTCTCTTGTCTCTTTCACACACACACACACACACACACGCACACACACACACACAATGAGACCAGTGTACTAGGTTTAAAAAAAAAAAAAACACTAACATAATGGAGCAAAGAACATAATACAAGATATAGATCATAGACCTAACCTGAGGTCCTGCCTTAGCCATTAACTATAGAGAAAATATTAGAAACTAATCATGTTCTAAGCATGTAGGTGTTATTGAGAGCCTGAAAGACAGTCTATGGCCAATATGAGAAAAAAATATTTTATCTTGAGAACCTCTCACTGCTAAATTTGAAACCTCCAGACCCCCAGAGAAGAAAATTCAGCACACACTGTCACTAAAGATACCATATGGTCAAAACCAAATGATCAACAGAGAGGCATTGTCTCCATAATCCCAGCACAACTCCCTGGAGCTAGTTCAGTCTCTCAGCTGGTCTTCCAGAAAGAGGCTCTGCTTACCTGGAGCTGCTGCCGAGGCAGTGAGGAGGAGAAAAGCAAATGGTTGGAGACACCAGTGTCCACTCATGGTGACTCTGATCCGATGTTTGCAGGTCACAGCTTCAGCTCCCTCAGCCAATACGGGGAGCCTTCCTGCCCTTAACGAGGATCCTAGAGCAGGAAGGGAGCTATATATTCCTACCCTCTGATATCACCATTTTCTGTGAGCCAATAGAAAGTGATTTAGCATGTTTTTGTATCATCAGAATTTATAAAAAGGAAATTTTCTGAACTTCAAACACCAACTAGCTACTGACTCTTAAATATCTCCTTATATGCAGCAGAAAGATTTCTCTCATCGGATATTGTTCTATCTCCAGAGCTACAGAAAAGCTATATAAAGTGTATATATGGCCTTCTTTCCTTCACCTATTAGTTTGAGGCTCAATAGCCCCTGGGATTAGACCTGTGTCTCTGATCAAATTCTATATCCCAAGGAAAGATAGCTTTTATTTAATGAAATCTAAGACCACATCATCCTAAAAACCATCATGTTGTGGCTGAAAAAAAAAAAAAAAGAATTGCTTTAACTATTGATGAGAATAAAAAGTGAGGAAGGTAGGAGTTTGAAATTAGAAGGATTAAACTTGAGGCAGTTGGACGAAAAGGCTTTTCTCTTCTTCATTTCAGGTCATCAGGGAACTTCATGGAGATCTAGGGCTCTCTTCATGACTGACTTCACAACATTTTCTTCACTCTCCTTCCTCACGTCTCAGAGAACAGGAAAGTCATGACTGTTATAGATACTTCACCTAGGAAAGAATTATCCCCTAGTAGAACGTAGAGGGACGACAAATTACAAAGTAGGCACAAGGTGAGACCCATGTTGTGGTATAGACCAGTTTGCTCCTCACAGTCCAGTGCTCCTTGGCTGAACAGCCTCAGTTCTCTGTTCCTTGTCCTCTTTTGAGTGTTTCTTTCTGTGCTAGCAAGGAAAAGCACAGTAAAAGATAAGTGTTTGTAGCAAAAAGAAAGTATCCCTACCAGATGGGTTGAGAGTACAAATAGAAGGTGTTCAAGGTGATCAAACTTTGTTGTTGGAAGTGATATCTCAAGGCTAAGGAGAAGACTGTCAGCCATTCTGCAAGAATGGGAAGCATTCTGAGTAGAAGCAGAGCACACAAAATTACACTGAGTCTGGAAAGTGTTTTGCTTTCATAAAGACTTTGAAAAGACCAGGAAACTCTGAAGAATCAAAGAAAACAAGGATCACAGCAAACATTGAAGAAAAAAGCAATGATTAAAAATTATCTTAAACTATATTTAAAAGTAGAAATTTTATCTCATTTGCTATAGTGATGATTTTATAGTTTGAGAAAATTCCATGTTATCACATTATCGTGTTTCGCTGTCCAATGTATGAAGCAGGGAGACACAAAGAATGAATTTGTGAAGTCATAAATATGTGAGCTAAGAAATATCCCCATAAAAAGTGCTAAAGCCCTGTAGAATCTTCTTTCAAATCATTTGGCTCTGACCCCTGTCACTTGGACGAATCTGTACTTTGGAAAGTCTTTTGTTTTTATTAAATGTAGTGTTCTTTCTTATGAGTAGCAGTTAGGTTAAAGCAATTGAAAGTTTTATAGATTCTATAGAGACACTGTTCATTTGGTCAGTTAACTACTGGGAAATAATTTCAAAGCTTTCCACCTAAGACTATAATGATGATGCCATGGCTTCAAGAATTTTGGTACACTATTTATATAAACAATAGTTTTGTTTTTATGGAAAAAATTATTTTTACCACTATGTGATGTTCTTAATTCTGTCTTATCTTTCCTTTTAATTTTTTTTTCTTGTTTCAGAACCTTTGTTTGTTTATTCACTCATTTTTTTTATGGCTGGCTCAGCCCACCCCGAGGGCAGGGCTGGCGCAGCATGTGGTGCTGGGATCGAACCGCGGTCCCTGAAGCCGCCTGAGCTTTCCCAAGCAGGAGCTTTAGACCACTGAGCCAACCCGCCTATCTTTCCTTTTAGAGTCTGCTTTTCCTCATATTAATAGAACTGAACATATGTTCTTAGGATTTCTGCTTATATGTTGTATCTCTTCCACAGTTTCTTTCTCAGTATATATTAAATGGTACTTATTATTTAGTTTGATAAGCATATTCTTCCTTGCATAATAATTGCATTCACCTAGGACAGTCGATACATATGCATATCACGTCATGATCATCTTTACTACTCTTCCCCATACTTTCTTTTCCCTCCTTCCCTAAGAGCTTTTTCCATCTAGAGATTCTACCACCCTGTAACTTAATGTTTCTCGTGTACTTTGCTCTTTTAATTATTTATACTTGACTGATTGCTCATATGAGAAAAACTACATAATATTTCATCTTTGTATCTGGTTCATTTCACTCAGCATTATGATTTCAAATCTATTTTCATGCAAATGATTTAACTGGAACTTCATTGTGCATTTATTTATAGTGATATCACCTTTTTCATTCCTTATTTCATTAATATGAATTTTTCTTTCCTTTCTTGTTAAGGTTGGCTAGATGGTTATCAATTTTATTTATTCTTTGAAAGAACTCTTGGATCTATTAATGCTTTTATTGTTTCTTTGTCTGTTACATTTATTTTTGCACTGTTTATAATTTTCTGCCCTCTTTGGGCTTTGGGTTTGACTTGATCTTCTTGTTCTAGGAGCTTAACATACAACATAAGATTGTTTACTTGGGCTTCTTCTGTTTTCCTATTATGAAAATTTACCACTATAAATTTCTCTCATTAGACAGCTTTCAAAGAAAAACTAAAGAAATTCATGATCACCAAACCAATCCTACAAACAGTACCAACACATAGTCTAGAAAGAGAGAAAAAGGTTACAACTTCAAAAGCAACAAAAGAAGGAACCAACAAGCAGAGTAAGTAATTAAACAAAAGGAAAAGTTAAAGAACCTATCGTAGGAAGTTAAGACCACATAATGTGCACTTGCCAAGCAGATGCTTGTGCTTCTGAACGACATACCCAGCCCTTTTATTTTTAATTGTTTGAAAAGTCAAGATACTGTTTTCCACAGTGGTTGAAATATTAATCTGTACCTTAAGGCTTTGCTGAACTTACTATTTCAAAGATTTGTGTGTGCATGTGTGTATGCATGTGTGTGTGTATGTGTGTATTTAAAGTTTTGGGGGGAATTTTAAATAAGCCAGTTTGTCATATGAAAATAGAGAGACCCTAAAGTTATTACTTTTCTTTGCACACCTGGGGTCACCCACAGTGACTCAGCAGCTGTCATCATGCCACAAAATGAATATATTGGATTACGTCATAAATGCTATGGGTGCTGTTTGGATCATCGTGACAAAAAGAGAAAGAAGGAAAGTCGGGAGGCTCAGGAACATTCAAAGCCAGCTAAAAAGGGCCTGCCAAATAGCTCAGTGGATTAAAGCACCTGCAAGTACGTGCAGGAGCCAGAGGTTCGATCCCCTGGCTGGCCATGCAGGCACCGTGCCTAGGGCATGCTGAGACAGCAATTGAGACTGGGTGTGGTGGCAAACACCTGTTATCCCAGTTCTTGAGAGGCTGTAAACAGGAAGATCACTACAAGTCTGACCTAGTAGTGAGACCCTGAACACCCTGTAGATCCTTCCCTAAAAAAATACAGAAATAAATAAATAAGTAAATACAAAAATAAATAAATAAAGGCTAAGATCTAACACAAAGAATGCCATGTGGAGAAAATACAAATAAATAAAAAGAAGACTATCAAGATGCATGAAAAGAGAAACAACAAACAAAAGAACAATGAAGACTCCCAAGGAGCAGTACCTGCCTACCTGCTGAACAGAGGACAGCCTCACGCAAAAGTACTTTCCAAATAGAGAGGTGGGTCATGCCCACACACTGTGCTCTGTAGAACTATTGTGAGGACAATATGCAATGTGTCAACTTTTTAAAAAAGAAAGGGGAAAAGAAAAAAAAAGTAATGTATATTGAAAGTGTTAATGTTTAATTGTTTGATCAATCTTATATACCTATATCTATTAATCTAAACTGATCTGATGATGAAAATATGTAATATAACCATTGTTAAATTTAAACAATAAAAATATTAAATCAGGAAAAAAAATACTTTCCAATATGGTTAAACGAATACAAAATGAAAAGGCAGGAAAATGGAAAGTTCCTCTGCCCAAAGTTTGTGCCCAAAGAGAAGGAGAAGAATTAAAAGTTATTTGAACTGGAAAGAGAAAAAAGAAGGCATGGAAGAGGATAGTTACTAAAGTCTGCTTTGCTGGAGATGGCTTTATAAGAAAACCACCTAAATATGAAAGATTCATTAGGCCAATGGGCTTACATTTCAAAAAGGCCCATGTAACACATCCTGAACTGAAAACTACCTTTTGCCTGCCAACACTTGTTGTGAAAAAGAATCCTTCATCACTACTGTATACAACTTTGGGAGTTATTATCAAAGTAACAGTGATTGAGGTAAACATGAGTAAGTTGGGCTCCTTGTGACACGAGGAGGCAAGGTTATTTGGTATAAATATGGCCAGGTAACCAACAAGCCTGAAAATGGTGGATACATCAATACAGTCTTACTATTTTGATAGATGTTTCATATAAAACTTCTTATATTTATTGAAGGTTATAGACCAATCAGGAAAACCATAACTTGAATACTGCTGTACAACTCTCATGACTGCATTCATCAAAAATACTATTTATTAAATTGTAAAAACATTAAAATGACCCAGTTTTACACACACAAAAAAAGAGGGAGTTTGTTACTCTTTCTAGCCCACATAAATTACATGTCCCTCTTCTTGTTTGTCCTGAGTAGCCTTTGAGTGCCTTGCTTAATAAAAGTGAAGAGGAGTGAGCATCCTTGTTCAGACTCAGGGAGATCATTTCATTTGTGCATCATTAAGTACTACTTTAGCTGTAGACTTTAAAATAATTTTGCAACAAGTTAAAGAAGTTCTCCTTTATTCTTCATATTAAGGAAGGTTTGGAAGCATTAATTGATACTTACTGGATTTTGTCAAACACTTTTCTACTATCAGTGAAAAACAACTTTGCTATGTTATTCTGTTTCTTTTTTTTTTTCTTTTTTTTTTTTTTTTTTGAGATAGGGTCTCATTATGCAGTTGAGGCTAGCCTTGTTCTGTTTCATTTTAGTCCCTAAGAAATCCTGACTTTAAAAAATGAATTGGATCTGCCGGATGTGGTGGTGCACACCTGTAATCCCAGCACTTGGGAGGCTGAGGCAGAGGATTGGCGCAAGTTCAAGACCAGCCCGGGCTACAAAAGTGAACTCAAGGCCAGCCTGAGCTGCATAATGAGACCCTGTCTCAAAAAGACAAAAAAAAAAAATTGCAAAGTGTTCTCACCTCTTCTATTTTCTGGAAGAAACTCTACAGGATCATTAATTCTTCAAATTATTAGAAGGACTTTCCAGTGTAATAGTCTAGGAATAGACAATTCAGTTTGACATGCACCTGACTATAAATTTTGCTTAATATATATATGACTATTAGGATGATCTAGCCATTCTGAGTTTAGGCAGTTTTAAATTTGGAAGATTATTCTGTTTAATTCGTCAAATTTAAGGAAGTAGGTTGAATTTCTAATAAATTTTCCTTTAATATCTTCAGGCTCTATAATGATAGCTCCTATTTCATTCCTGATACTATAATCTGCATCTTCTCCCTTTGTTTTTATTGGCCTTGCTAGGGTTTTCTTGGTTACTTGAATGTTTTTTAAATGAACCAGCATTCTATTTCCTTGACATTCTCTACACTGTTCTGTTACCAATTTCATTTATGTCCATTACATTTTTATTACTTTTTCTGTTTGACCTAGGTTTATTGTCCTCTGCTTCTTCTACTTTATTACGAAGAAAGCTAAGAATATTTATTAGAGAATTTTACTATTTCCTAATAGTAACCTAGACTTTTTATTATCCTATCTTAGATACATATCAATTTTTTTAGTTAAATCATGATTTTATTGCTTGAGTACATAAAATTATGCCACCAGGGCAGAGGCTGTGGATGACTCATATTTCCAGCTCGGGGGAGGACTCACTTGGTCTTATGGTATGGAGCCAATCGATGAATCTGGCTCTCAGTGAGGATCAGGTGGAGCTTGACATCCTTATCCTTTCTGTTCCTTTCAAGATGCTTTCCAGAACTGGGTGTGGTGGCTCATGCCTGTAATCCCAGCACTCGGGAGGCTGAGGCAGGAGAATTGGTGAGAGTTCGAGACCAGCCTGGGCTACAAAAGTGAGCTCAGGACCAGCCTCAACTGCATAGCAAGACCCTGTCTCAAAAAGACAAAAAAAAAAAAAAAAAAAAAAAAAGATGCTTTCCAACAACAACTGCTTTCCCAATTAAGTGATGGAGATCCTCAGGGAGATCAGGAGCAAGTCCTTTAGACTTAAGGATGCTCAAGATTTTATTATCCATCACAAAATGTACTTGTGTGACACCGTGGAGTCTCTCAGCATCACACCAATTTGTGAGAGTGTCAGACCCTTCTTGGGCAGTTTGTAAACCTGCCCCTTCATGTCTTCAGAGGTTAGCTTTCGCCAAATGGGGACGCTGCAGCCATAAGGCAGAGCAGACTGGGACAGGCCCTTCCCAGGAGCATGCATGCTACCCATACCTGAAAGCAAAAGGCTACATATCAAATTTCTTTTTAATCTTACTTTTATTTATTTCGCTCAGACATCTTTGACTTTAGATAATTTTAAAGTGATATGTGGAATTCCCAAGTACATGAGAATTTTTCTGTTATCTTTTTGCAAATAAACAATGTTTCCAGTATTACCATCAAGAATATTCTAAAGCATTTCTATCTTTTAAATTTGTTCAGATTTGCTTTCTTTTGTGACTCAGTAGACGGTCTATCTTTGTATTTCCTACGTTCTTAAAAACAACATATATTCTGCTTGCGGACAGAGCATTTCATAGAGGTCAGCTAATTTGGTGGATGGGGTTTTTCAGTTTTTCTGTATTCCTATTGATTTTCTGTGTGGTGATTCTATCAGTTACTAAGAGGACCATGCTGAAATCTCCAGTATCCAGCATTTATTTATAAAGACTACTCTATTTATCTTTTCAGCCTAGTTTTTCCTTTTTGTATTTTGTTTGGGGCTTGTATATTTGTGATAATATGGTCTATGTCCTTTATGCCTTTTCTTATTATATAATGCACCTAGGAATTTTCTTTTCTACTTTCTTTTGATTAGTATTTCTTTGGTATGTCTTTCTCAATAATATCACATCCTTCCAATTGTGACATATTTGAAATGTTTTTCTTGCAGACAGAATATAGTCTTAGTCCATTTGAAAAAAAAAAATCTCATCAATCAATTTCAGGTTTTAATTGCTTCATTTAGGTCATTTATAGTCAACCCAATTATTGATATATTGGAACTTTTTCTGGCATTGTATTAGTTATTTTCTATTTATTCTGTATTTTATTTTTCTTTCTTATAGCTGCCTGGTTATTTGAATATTTTTTTAAAATGTATCTGCTTTGCCTATTGTACTTTGAAATCCATCTCTTTGTACATGTATGTGCATTTTGGTGCCTGCTCTAGGTTTTACAATATAAGATATTATAAAAATTAGACAATGGCCACCAAGATAGCTCAACAGAGTAAGTATCTTAGGCAAGTGCAGGAAAAGTGGTTCCATCCCTGGAACCACATACCATGCCAGCCCCACTCCTGGTGCGCTGAGCCAGCAACCAAGTCTGGGTGTGGTGGCACATGCCATTAAATCCAGCACTGGGGAGGCTGAAAACAAGAGAATCTTTATACATTCAAGCTGCGTAGTGAGACCTTACACACACACACAAAAAAAAAAAAAAAAAAAAAAAAAAACTTAGACAATTATCAAAAATCCTGAAACCAAACTCATAACTTACTAGTGTGTTACTAGCAACAAATAGTCCTGAGAACCTACATAATCCAGAGGCGTTGTGTTATTTTCCTTCACAAAGCTGCCTTTGGGGAATTTAGCTTTCCCATCACTCAAAGTTGTGAAAAATAAAGGATTCCCACTAGTGAAAACACTAAATGCCTTATTAAACTTCACACAAAGGCATTGCCTTATCATTTCAGAGTCCTTATAGAAAGGTATCAGTAATGAATAAAAATTATTCTTACACTGATATTTAGTCATGGACATCAGGAAAGCTGGTACACAAGGAGTGCAGGACAAGACATATTTGGCACCTCAGTAATCTGTCCATAGATCCCTTGACACTCCTTTGATAACAAATATACAGCATAATCCCATAACCTGAAAAATACAGTTTGGGCAAGAAGTTTACACTCCTTGGGATAAGAATCTGAGTTAGCCTACCAGGTAAGCCATCTAGAACAAAACAGGCCCTGACAGATCATAAAGAAAATCTAGAACACAGTAGAGGAGAGAGGCAATAACTCTTAGTTTTGGATTTGAAAATCAACTGTAGTGTTGATATCCACAGTTTGTCCTATCAGACCAAATTCTGTGAGTTTTCCCAGAGAAAAGGATATGAAAGAACTCAATAATAATAAGCTCCTTTATTCAAGCTATGTATTGCATACTCAATGTATGAATTAAGTGAAGCAGCGGTATATGGGTTGACAGCATTGGGAGATGACATGTGACCACTTTTCGTGATTAAAGCACATCCTCCTCAGATGCTATCAGTTGTGGTATTTCTTTATTTCCAGGGACAGACTATCAAATTACTCTTTAGAACACATATATAAAGGCCCAGGAGGCCTGACAGATCCTCATTTGGGCCAGAACCCAGGCCCAGCGTGTGAGTGGAACTTCATCCATCAGACAGGCTTGGTGTGGAATCCTGCACTAGAACTCCCTGCAGAGAGGCTACAGGCAAGACTCACTCAGCTGGTCAAATAGCAGAACATCGTGCCAAACTGGCACAGTTGTTTCACGTCCAAGAGCTGCAGCAGGAAGAAGGGGAGCACAGCAGCCATGCCCACCTGGATAAGGTTGAAATTGGTAGATCCAGATCTGGTACTAAGGTAAGAACTCTACCAAAGCTCTACACCAAAGGTTAGAAGACAGAGTTATACAAAATGACAAAGACAAGGAGCAAAATGCATTCTGAAGCCTCAAGGCCACCCAGAACAAATGCAGGAGAAAATAGAATAGAATAAATTGGAAATCACACACCTGAAATCTCTGAAAAACAAGTATGTGAAACAAAGTAATAACTGAAGAAAGGTACAGAAAAAATCAGATCAGAAATAATTTCTGAAGTAAAAAAAGAAATGATAGCTATAATGAAAGAATTATTAAGTGCTTCTAAAGAAGACACCAATTTAAAAAAAAAAAGTAGAGAACAGAAAAATGATGGAATCCTTAAATAAGCAATATAGGAAAGAAATAGAATGCGTGAAGCAGTTTCAAAATCCTATATAGGAAATTAAAACCTCAATCACATGCTGTCAAAACTGTTTGAATGAAAGTGAAAATAGGCTTTCAGACCTTGAAGACACCATTGTACCTAGTGAAAAGGTAAGAAAAGATCTCTGAAAAACAACTAGGATACAGGAAAAAATAATGCAACATCTGCAAGATGATGCAAAGATGAACAACATAAGACTAACAGATATCAATAAGAAAGAAGGAATCAATATAAATGATATAAAAAGAAGATGGACAGAAGTAATAGCAGAAAACTTCCCAAATATGGAAAACAATCTGATATTCAGATAACCAAAGCATATAGAACTTCAAATAACATTAACTCGATTAACACCACAAGCAGACATATAATAATCAAGATCCCAGAAATTCAGCACAGGAACAGTATACTAAAAGCCACTAGAGAAAAGAAACAGATCACATTTAAAGGAAAATCCATCAGGAGGTTATGGGGCTAGAAAGGAAAGAGATTAAAGATGTATAGCATGCCAAAGAGAGTCACCTAGAGATAAAACATTCTCTCAGGCTTTCACAGAGAGAAAACTGTTCAAGCAATGGCTATAACTCATCCAGATGGCTAACACTGACAACAGCTCTACTGTACATGGTTTCAAAGTACATTCTGAGAGGATCTGACTGACCTTGGAAGATACAAAAGTTGCATGTTCTTTTATATAGGTCTTGCTTTAACTAGCCCTTCACCACCCAGCAGAAAAGTTTAACCACAAGGCATAAAATGTAAAGCTAGATTAGTATGCTGATCTGTAAAAGGCTTAAATCAATATCTTCCATCATTACCAGTTTCTCCAGTAACTCACTGCAATTATGGAATATTGCACTATGTAAACAACTACTTGCTCTTAGTTCAATGAGAAGAATTTTTTTGTACCAACA
Organism: Myocastor coypus; assembly: GCA_004027025.1. NCBI lineage: Eukaryota > Metazoa > Chordata > Mammalia > Rodentia > Myocastoridae > Myocastor > Myocastor coypus. Next base: position 13,084 of record PVJA010003832.1, on the reverse strand, counting down.
ACGATTAGAAAAATTATCACATCTATACCCTGTGCTCTGTATAAAAAGGACAACAATATGCATTGTATCCATTATTGGGAATGTACTACTAACGTGTTTTGAAACTGTCAAAAACCATTTAAAAACAAATTAACTGCTAACTACCCTACAAGAAAAACCTAAAAATGGCACAATTCTTGAAAGGCTGCATGAATAGTTTCTTTCCAACCACATACAATTATGTTCCATTTCTACTTACAAAACAAAAAGGCATAAACATAATTATGGAATAAAAAAAACAAAGGACAAGCAGCCAAATGACTCAAACCACTTTGTGAAAAGTGCTGATTTAGTGCTTCTAAAGATTTCTTGGCCCATGGGCCACTAGCGTGGAGCACTTCTGACTGAGACATTCACACGTGAAAGCTAGTTATCTGCTCAAGCAGAATAGTGTGTACATGTGCATAAAGTGTAAGTAATCTCAACTCCATTGTGTGGTGCCCTTTAGATGTTCTGCTTTCTATAAGATTTGCAAATTTTTGCATATATATATATATATATATATATATATATATATATATGCACATAGTGTGATGTTACAGAAATATATGTATAACATACATATTTTTGCAGGGGTATCTGATAGATCTGTATTTTATTATGGAGCTGAAAGAAACACGTGTTTTACCTCAGAAATTAAAGTTAAATAAAAGGAAAAAAGAAAGAAAGAAAGAAAGAAAGAAAGAAAGAAAGAAAGAAAGAAAGAAAGAAAGAAAGAAAGAAAAGACCTACAGGGAACAACTAGGGTGAAAACTGTATAAAACCATTAGAAAACAGCTTGGCAATTCCTCAAAACATTTTCTAAAAATCAGAGTTACTATAGGACCCCTAAAAGAAAAACAGGTACTCCAAAATGTTCATGCAGGAATGTTCATAACAAAATTACTCGAAGTAGCCAAAAAAAGAAACAAATCCAACATTTCTGGTTATTAACTGTATAAAATGATTATAGCATATGTGTTCAGTGGAACTGTTATTCAGCTGTAGAGTGGAATGAAGTACAAATATTCAGTAAATGACTGGAAAATTGGAAAGAAGAAGAAGAAGAAGAAGAAGAAGAAGAAGAAGAAGAAGAAGAAGAAGAAGAAGAAGAAGAAGAAGAAGAAGAAGAAGAAGAAGGAAAACCCGTCAGAATAACAGCAGATTTCTCTTCCCAAACCATCAAGTCAAGAAGAGCATGGAGCAAAGTACTACTACAAGTCTTGCAAGAAAACAAATTCCTACCCAGACTGATATACCTTGCAGAACTCTCTTTCAAGTATAATGGGAAATGAAATACTTCCTGGACAAAGAACAGCTAAAGAATTCCATGATAACAAAGCCAACCCTACACAGACCTCTAAAAAGATATTGTAGAAAGGAATCAAAATGAACACAGCTCCATGAATGAAAATAGAAAGAACCCACCAAACAGGGCAAACAATTAAACACAGGAGAAAAAGTATATAACAGCAGTCTTTCAACTATTCTTTTACATACAGCAGCAAAATATTTCCATCAGCATATTCTATAAATGGACCTCTCCTGCACCCTATGGGTCATGATTCTGTTTGGGTCTACAGGGTGGATATAAAGGAAATAGCAGTAGCTCAGTCCCACAAGTGACACTTGGCCACCAGTAAGCATCATGGATACTGTCTATGTACATGACATACTATAACTTCGTGCAATATCCTATCCCCAAACTGTTAGAAATTCTGGTCATATATTTGCCATTCCAATCTTTGTGTTATATTTTATTCCTAGTAATTCTTTACTATCATGAAAACTTTTTCTTAGCTGATATTTTTGCATGTATTGCCTATTCAAATACTGTGTGAGTACTCTGAATTGATCACAGATTCATACATATGATGAACAATATTCTGGCCCCTTATTTGGACTCATGATTTAATTTCAATTTTGGAATATTGTTATGAATGTTTGATTTAATTTTTAATTAATTAATATTTAATTGATTTTTGGAGTATTGCTTAATTTTAATTTTTATTTTATGATTTATGCTGTACCTTTTATTTACAATCTACTTACAAAGAAAGGTACAATATTTTCTGCTAGTATTAGAAACTAAAAAGCATATTTCCTTTTCCACTGACTTAATATTACTTCTTCCTTGTCTTTTACACATACACATACACACACATATGTGAAAAAATATGTGTATAACCTGACATAAGATTGATACTGTTTTGTTGAAATCTTCCATGATCTTTTAAGTGGGTTCATCTAGTATAATTGTATTTTACATAGTCCTGCATAACTACCATTTTGAGAGCAGTTTATTCTTTATCTAGGACCATATAGCCACTTCTCTTTGCTTTGGGATTATGGACTTTATTATTTTTATATGCTACATCTGGACATATTAGAATATTTTGAGTTTGTATAACTGGAAAATATTTTACTTCTAGTTTTCAAAGGTGTATTTGCTCAATATAAAATTCAATGAGGACAGATTATTTTTCAGTCCTTTGAATTGGTCTAGTTTCTTACCCACTTGCTCTTTTTTTTTTCTAACATGGAATAAGATAGTATTTAATTTTGCTCCCCATAGTTAATTTTTTATGTATATAATTTAATAATTTTTTCTTTACAAGTAGTTTTGTACAATTTCACTTATCTTGGTATAATTCTATTCATATGTCTTGTGCAAAAAGTTCATTTTTCTTGGAAATGTGGTGCTATAATTTCAACTAAATTTAGAAAATTTAAATCTTTAAATATTTATTGCATACCCTTTATACTTTGAGAATTCCAATTATATAAGTATAAGTTTCTTGATTTTGGTACAGAGTCGACTGTTATATGATTGATCTGTAAATTCCTTCTTTTTATTTTAGACAATTTTATTGTTATATTCATTTAACTTTGTACACTATTTACAATGTGCAATCTATTATTAATCTCATGCTATGTATTTATTTCAGAAATATTTCTCTGAAATTCATTTTGTCTACACCTTATATCTTTCACATTTCAATATTTGGCTACAATTTTTAACATACTATATAATTATTGATTTTCAATAAAGTTAATATAGATAAATAAATAAATAAATAAATAAATAAATAAATAAAGGGCTAGTCCTTCTTCCACTTGTGACAAAAGGAGGTCATCCCAGCAAAAATTTTACTGTGGAATCAACTGAATGGGTGTTGTGACTATGTTTAGTCCCATTCACCTTCTGACCAATCTGTCTCCTTAACTCCACTGAAAAGAGTATTCTTCCTTAAACTTCCTGTCCTAACACACCACCTGCTTCCTGGAGACTGTGATTTGTACTTGTTGTTTGTATTATCCTGAAAAACACTATATGACTCTAATGGTGACTGTTTATTTAGCTTTATTTATTTATATTATGGCCATCTCAGCCTGCCCTGGGGGTGAGGCTGGCATGACATGTGGTGCCAGGTATCAAACCATGGTCTCTGTGGTTGCCTAAGCTTGTCTAAGCAGGTGCTTTAGACCACCGAGCTATCTCACTGGCTCCAAATTATGACTATTTTAAATATTACTTCATGGCCCTTGTTTTGGATCATATATTCAGCACTTGGGAGTTTGGTCAGGGTTTACTCTGTTGTTTGTTTCTATAAGCCCTAAAGAGTGACATGAACACCTGAAGCATGAGGCACTTCATATTCATGACCTGATATCAGTCGTATTTGGAATCCAAAAAAAACTGAAAAATATTTATTTGGATTATTTGACTCGTGGCATTTTCCACAATACTTTTTGTTAATGTATTTGGTACAGGTCTCACTACACAGCTAGAACTCATAGTGATCCTCCTGTTTTCAGCCTCCCAGCACTGGGATTACAAGTGCATGCCACCACTCCCAGACTTTGTGGCCAGTTCAGCATGCCCAGGGGCAGGGCCAGCATGGCATGTGGTGCTGGGGACTGATCCACAGTTCCTGCACTTGCATAAGTAGGTGCTTAGTCCACTGAGCTGTCTATACAAAGTTGTACATCCCAAAGATGTGACTTGTCATTTTTGAACTTGCTATCATGAAATATATATTTCTCTGGGTATGTGATGAGATAATATCCAAATGGGGACAGCAGCACATAGGTAGTTGATGTACAGTACAGGGCAAGAAGACATTTCTTCAGACACAATCTTACATCATTATGAGACAAACAACGAAGTTAAGTTTGTTGGGTCCAGTGAGACAGCTCAGCAGTCTAAAGTGCCTGCTTAGGCAACTGCAGGGACCGTAGTTTGATCCCCAGCACCACATGCTGCACCAGCCCCACCCCCAGGGCAGACTGAGTCTGCCATAATATAAATAAATAATTAAAGGTTTTTAATAAAGTTTTTTTAAAAAAATAAAATTAAAAGTTTGTAAGAGTGCGGTGCTCTAGTGAGTGGCTCTGATTTAAGGGGCCCTGATCCTATGACTGGCACTCCTACAAGAAGAGGAAAGTTAGGCATGAAATACAGAGAACATAGTGTGCAGAAAGAAGGTAGCAACAGTACCATGTGATGATGGAGTCATAAACAGGAGTGATGTGTCCACGAGTCAAGGATCACTGGTATAAATCAGAAGCTAGAAAGAGGAAGCATGCATGCTAGAACCTCTGCACTGTAGATCTGTTGCTGTCTATTTTAAACCACTTGACATAAGCTTTTTTTTTTTTTTATGGAAGCCCAAGGAACCAATAAAAACTTAAAGGTATTCTAAAAATGCTCTCATACACTTCCTTTATTCTTACAATGAGTATGTGATCTAAATTATCCAATTTTTATGTGATTTTGGAGTAATGATTTTGGCCTTTCCTAGGGATAAGGAACCGAGGACTTAAATTTGATGCTCAAATGATGGTTGGATAATCTCATCTTTCTTGATTATAGACTGTGGGGAAATTGGCCTCATATTCAAGCAGATACAGTGTCCCTCCCTCTACTCATGTGAAAGAGGACATTCCCTACATTTCAGACAGGGCTGATTGTGTCATGACAGACTTTGATCCTTTAAAAATTGATCAGTGAAAACAAACATTGTCCCCTGAACTTTCACTGTCTCTGCTCAGATGTCGTTGGCTCTGAGGTTGGAAAAATGACTACATTTTGTACTGATGACTCTGAAATCTATGGAAGTTGTGAAAAACCCCAGTATCTTGAGCATTCTCTTTTTCAATATCTGCAGGTAGCGCAGGATGGAGCTGAGGTACCCCAAGGGCAGAGGCAAAGTAGTCTTTCCTAAGTGGTCTCAGAGTCTCCCACTGCAACTGAAGCTATGATACTCAATGCATGATAGGATGCCCAGATTCTTTCAATACCAAGGACATTTTTCTTTTTAGGGACTCATTCAAATCCTGGCTGAATCTTCTTTGTATCAAGTGTTGTCAGCTTCATCCTCAGGCCCAACTCTTCTCACTTTTTTCATTTCTGTGGTGATTCATCACCACAGAAATAAAATAAAGTGCCAAAGTAGGCTCTAAAAAAAGTCAGAAAACTTTTTTGAGGGCAGTTGAGAAGAGAGGGTTGGAAAGGCATATGCTGATGTGGGCTGCTAAATCTGTATCCTGTCATTACTACATTCTCTGGAAGATGATACTAGGGATCTTGGACTATAAATCCCAAGGAAACAGCATCACATATGACAATAGTAAGTTTAGTGTCAAGGGTGGTAACACAGGGCTACAAAGTGGGATAGAATTGGTCCAGAAATTTTGGATGTGCCCTTGACGTAGGGAGATGGATGCTGATAATCTCAGAACCTCAGAACCATTGTGAGGGTGTGTTAGGATGTTAGACTCTCAGTCAGAACCTTGTCCAAATCTTGGCTATATGTGAATATTATCTGTGTGATGTTTCATGTAAAGACATTAATGATGCTCACAAGGAAAGGGGGGAAGAACTGGAATCAGGGAAATGTCCCCTGCCCTCCCAGGCAAGCCGTGATTTGAGGTGATTTTCATATGGGCATGCGCAGTAGCCATACATGACATCTTGAGTCCCTTTTCAGAACTGCAGCTTTCCCTGTGCTCTCATGATAAGAACACATCTTTCTCATCCTTAGTGGTCACTGAGTTTTCTATGAGGAAGAAGGACTTCAAGGATGAGCCTCTGCTCTGATCCCTGAATCCATTCCCACACATATGAGCTTCTCTTTTCATATCTGTCCTTAAAGTATTTCTCACTATGAAATGAATCTGTGTCCAAGCTGAGATAATGTGCACGCTGCACACTGAGCAGTGTGAAGATAATGTAGACTTAAGTGTTTCCTGGGCACTGTGGGTAAAATTTCCCCTTTGGAGCAGAGATGAGTTCTCTTTGTGAGTGAGACACAGCAGGGCATAGATGCTATCCACATCTTCAGAGCCAAGTCCACTCCATTTCCATGGTTTCTATCAGAGTCTGACTCTATCTCTTTTATTTTTTATTTTAATTTTTTTATGTATTTAGTACAAGGTCTACAGGGTCTCATTACACAGATCAAACTTGTAATGATTCTTCCTAATTTTTAGCCTTCCAAGAGCTGGGATTTAAGGCACACAACACCATGCCCAGTCTCAATTGCCATCTCAAAAAAATAAAAATCATTGTCTCAGCGTGCCTCAAGGACAGGCCCAGCACAGCTGGCCCAGGATCAAACTCCCTAACCCTGCATCTGCCTTAGCAGTTTTAATCTACTGAACTATCTATCTGACCGCAGTGTCTGATTTTTTTTTTTTTTTTTTTTTTTTTTTTTTTTTTGTCTTTTTGAGACAGGGTCTCGCTATGCAGTTGAGGCTGGTCCTGAGCTCACTTTTGTAGCCCAGGCTGGTCTCGAACTCGCACCAATCCTCCTGCCTCAGCCTCCCGAGTGCTGGGATTATAGGCGTGCGCCACCACGCCCAGCTTGCAGTGTCTGATTTTGGATCACAAAAGAATAATGGCCTAGGGGACACCTACAGAAACAAAGGTTTTCTGGGCCTCAAATTCCTCCTAAACTTATAGATGATTTATACACCCACCACCACCCTGGCCACTTTATTGGAATGAGATCTAAGTAACACGAGAACACCCTTGTGCTTGATTTGCTGTTCTCTTGTTACTATCTTGAAATTCTTGTTTTTGCATTTTAATTTTTCATCAGGTCCCACCATCAGGTATGTTAAAAAATAATTCTTCATAATAAGGTAAAAAAAAAAACAAAAGAGCTTCATTTTCTAGCAGTCATTCCTATTTTCCAGGAAGACGAGTTTGAGATGACAATTGCCAATCCTCTCCACAAAGAGAAAATGTAAATGCCCTCATAATTCTTAATTTTACCCAGGATTATGTTTCTAAATCATGTAGGTTATGTATAGGATTTCTGTTTTTTAATTCTCTTCTGAGAAAAAGTCTGGGGCCTTGAACTTACTAAGCAAGTGTCATCACACCAATGGGGTTTACCCCTAGCACTTTGTCTAGGCAGCATTAGGGACCCTGAGAAGAAAATAGAGTTTGTAACCAGCAGCCCCTACAATTCATACATTTTTATGATGTTATAATCATATTTTCCTGATTACAGCAACCACATGGATTGTAAGAAAATATTTTGGGGCTAATTCAGGGTGTAAAAACTAAGTGAGAAGTATAATAAAAAGGAAAACACACACCATACTAGATTGCATTTTGATATTTGTAGTTCCTAACATATTAAGGTTGCTCTAAGAAGTGTGTTTCTAAGGGATATGTTCTGGATAATCAGAGAGAATTTCTACACAGTTCCTTCAGACTTAGTAGGACTGGTTACTTAACTTTCAGGGCCCTATATAAAATTAAAACATGGAATCATTTGCTCCAAGGTGTTCCAAATTTACAATTTGGGTCTGGGACATTTCCCCAAGCACAGGCCCTATGAAAAGGATCGCTGTGTGATTTCCCAGGCTATCTGCCCATGAAGCTGCTATGACTCATAGAACAGCAGCAGACTCAACAAACCGCCCGTCTCTTAGGAAGAAAAACGTCACAGTCATGAAACCCACTTTAAGACTTCAAGAAAGCTTTGGGATTCTCCCTGTGGTCATTTGGGAAGTGAGGGTCGAGTCCCTAATTGCCTTCCTAGAAGAGAAAGAAACAGATGGGAAAGTGGGATATTCATAATTCTGTATGATTCCATGTCCCAGAATGTATAGTGAGAAAGCACTTTTCAGAGTTCTTTAGTCTTCTGGTAAACCCTGAAAGATATTTCCAATAGTAATCTCTGGTCAATACTTTGTGTTTTCCTATCTGTGAAATGTTTACATAGAAGTTGTCTCATTCTCCATCTCTCACTGTGCTGTTTTCACTCTGCCCAGGACTCTGAGGCCTCTAGAGGGCTCTCTGTTACCTCTGCTCATAACCAGACAGGCCCTACATGTACTGTTTCTGCTTATTTCTCACAGTGCTGGAAGAAGATGACCTAGGAAAGGAGGAACTACAGAAAGAAGAAGAGATCAGAGACTCCGGAAGGGTTCTCAAAAAATCAGTCCTTGAGCAGAGATTGTAATATTTTGTCCCAGCGCAGAGGCTCATAAACCATCACTGTCAGTGTCCACATAGAATAGTGGTGGCTTATGCTTCATTTTGTAATAAGTCACCCATTAATAAATAATCTGACCCTTGGATATTAGCTATGTATTTCTCAGAAATCTTTGGGAAGATCTGGAGAAATCAGGGCAAAGTGCATTTTAAAAATTCATAACCTAATTTATTTCACCTAATATTGTGACTGCACATGTTAAAAAAAAAAAAAAAAACCCAAACTGTAAATAAGAAGCAAACTGAAGAATAAGTATTAGGAAGTAGAACTACTTCAACACTGTTCGGCCGAGCCCTGTACCCAAGGGAGTTTCTTTCTACAGACCTTCACGCTCACAACTGTGACCAGTGCTTAGTACATAATCCCCCCTCTTCATTCATTATTTCTCACTTCCCTTTCACAAGTTTTAAAATCTCCTCTGTACATCCTATTGAAATTGGCCCTCCTGGCTTCAGTTATACAGAGATAACAAGAGAGTAAGCCAAAAATATTTTTCCTCCAACTAAGGTACAGTAAAGAATTTCATCTATGTCAGATCATAGGCTGCACATGCAGAGAAGAAATTAGAGAACAGTTTCAACTTTTTAACAGTCATGGCTTAGCTAGTTTTAAATTCTCCAATCTGTTATGGGAGGCTGTTATGCACAGGTGACCCTACATACATGATTAGGGCATTATACCTGATGGAGTCCCAGGCAGTCTTGGGTTTGGGCGCAACAAACACTGTCCAAATCTCCTTACAAAAACATAACAGAGATATAGTAAAATGATGGAACTCAGTTTACATATCATACAGAAAGAATATAACCCCAATTATGTCACTGGCATTGCCTGACCTCCTGTAATACAAAACACCTAACGTGCCAACGTTGCCAACTCTTACTCTCAGCCTCCCTCCCTTTTCCTCAATGCAAAATCAATTGCAACTATTTCCTTTGATATAGCCAAATTTTCTTTCCTGTTACAAATCACTGTGGTAATAAATGCAGGTGGGTCTAGTGATGCACAGAAAAAAAAACATCCTGCGCTTTTGATAGTATCTGATTCACAGTAAAACCATAGATCTTGCTGATTTTTACTTGGTGGGAAATTGTGGCATGTTTATATATCTCGCATTGCTCTGAGAGACCTACAGTACCCCCTAAGCTAGCAGACGCACCACTAATCAAGCATAGAGATCAAGGGACACTTAATGTTAAAAATTTGAATTTTATGTATTAACTAGTAACATGTAATGCAGTTTAGCTAAAAAATGGTGATTATGTGTATTGTCCTCTCCAAAAAATTCTTCTTAAGTAGGATATCTGTTTTGTATTCCCAGTGCTCTGGGTGGGGCCCAGAATATCCCTCCAAAGCCTCATGTGGCTGTGGAATGTGCTTGGATGGAGGTGCGCTACAGCTGACTTGTTGTGGGGAGGTGAGGCGGGGACAGAGGTAAGCACTGCAGTGCGACCTAGAAGGGTATATCCTTCCCCTGGCGTCACCCTATTGTTCCTGCTTCCCAGTCACCATCATGAGAGCAGCTTTCCTCTGCTACGATTCTGTGCCTTGCTATTTTGGTCAGAAAGCCAGCAAAACCCAGACTGTAACTGGGAGCCAAATAAACCTCTCCTCCTTTAAGTGGTAAGTGTTGGGAACTACCTCTCTGTGATGAGAAAGTGGCTGAGACAGCAAGGCTCCCTGTACTGGCCCAAATGTTGTACTGATAATGGCAAAAGATATCCAAAGAATAATCATAGTAATATTAATCAACTTTCTGGATAACGTAGGAGTGGAGAAAGGACAGAGAGGCAGGTGCCCTCACCCCGGGAAGAGGGCTCCAGAGCAGACAGCGAGAGGACAGACAGCAGAAGAGTTCTGATCCTGCGTTTCCCAGTTCACTGTGGTACTTGTCTGTAGCCAGAAACACCTGTGGCAGCAATCTCAGCTATTCATGACTCGTATCAGGGAAGTATAGATAGCACTAAGTTGTGATTTTAAACAATTAAAAACAAAAAGCAGACTGTATATACTAGAAGAACAAATTATTAAGCTGGAATATCAGTGCATCGAGACAAAAGAATAGAAGCAGAAAATATCACTGAGATGCTAAAGCATATGAAGATAATATCAACTTTTCTAGAGTACCACAAGGAATGAAAAAGAAACCTGGATAAATAGAAAAAAAATGAAGAACAAAAAGTGATTTCAAAGAAGTTTAAAAAATGAACTTTCAATTTGCAAAGAATTATAGATTTCCAAAAACTTAAGTAAAGTAATCAACCTAGGCCAATTATAAAGAAACTTAACAGATACCAAATAAAAGTTTCTAGAAAGGGGGCCAAGAAAGAAAATAATAAGACTGAGTCAAAACTTCACAGTAGCAATTTTACTTGGAAAATAAAGTAATATCCTAAACAATTTTATAAACAACTTAGAACTTGTAACTATATATACTATAAAAATGTCATTCCTAAACTGGAAAGACATTATGAGTCTAGCTCACAACTTTGTAAATCCAATATATTCATGATGTTGCCATTAACATACAATGGAAGAGTATAATTTAACAATATTTACAAGGGAATTACATTGTTTTTCAAGAAACAACTTCAACAAAATACAGATCTAAGTGGGCTTTTTGTTGATTTTTATCAAAGAAAAATTGCCATTCTAAAAAAAAAAAGCCAGAAAGAAAAAAAGTTTCCATTTAGTTTTTGTACCTTTTGAGTTTCTGTGAATTTATCCACTTCAGGTAGGTTTCCCAAATTTTCTGTTCTACAATTACTTATCATCCTCTCTTATAACCTTTTTTCCATTTTCTTTTAACTTTTTATACGTTTTGATGAGAAAATGAAACAGTTTCAAAACAGGTTAGTAGCACAGTTACACTAATTAGTCCATTGCATATAGTTGTCTTCATCGTGGTTATTCAGAGGACAAGATGCAGACATGATACGTTGTCTAAATATTATTAGTACAAACCTTTCTTCTCAATGAACTAAGAGAAACTACCTGTATATCTATCCTATTTTGTAGATACATATATTTTTTCACTACAAAATGATCCTTTATTTATATCCCCTTTTTTTGTTTGGTTTTGTCAGAGATGAGTGTTCCACTGCTGTGAGAAAAGCTATTTTGGAGATGTCTTTAAAAGACCTTTTCATACTTAAAGCCAGTCTAAAGACTGTAGCTATTTAAATTCAGCAACATAACCCAATATAGCTCACTAGTCCATAATAGTAGTGGGTTATCAGTAGAATGGGCAATTGTCAGAGGTTATTGACTTGAGCCTTTTACAGCTCAGCATATTAGTATGGCTTTACTTTTTATACTTCATGGTTATATCTTTCTGCTGGATAGTTAAAACCAAGTTAAAGCAACACCTATATAATTAAAAATGTAACTTTTGTATCTGACAAGATCAGTCAAATGCCCTCAGGATTTACCCTGAAACCATATACAGCACCTTATAGATCTTTAGTCAGTGTCAGCCATCTGGATGAGTCATAGCTGTTGTTTGACCATTTTGCTCTCTCAGGTTTTTTTTAAAATAGCAGTTAACAGGTAGAATTCTCACCCTGACTAAGTATGTATGCTGATTTCTGTGAACTAAGCAACTACACTGAGGATAGCAATATGTAATACTAAAACCATGCTTGAAATATCTATCATTTTGATCTTCAAATGCAAACTGCTTGTAATGCTATATTGATTATCGCTATACTATCTTTTTTTCCATTGGTTTATGCAACTTTATTGAAGAAAAGTAAATCAATTACTAGCAGAGCTATTAGTTGATCACTCATCCATTGACAACTTGCATCATTTGCTCAGTGCTATATTAAACAGTGTATTGGAAGATAGATTCACTAATAGCTCCAAGCTTCCTAACAATTTAAATGAAAATTACAAAATGTTTTGAGACCCTACTTTGGAATGCAAAGGGTGTTTGAGTTCCAATTTCCATTCTCTGCAGAACAAGAACAGGTCATTCCTTTATTGACATGCATAAAATACATCACATTTTCTGTTCTGCTAATGCTATAAATTCAACACCAATTCTCCAGCCACATCAGTTATGAGCATGAAGTATATCACGCAACCTCAAATCTCTAACAGTGGAAGGCTTAACAAGAACGGATGCTGCTAGAATAATGCTGCTTCCTTCCCGAGATAACCGAGCATCCATCTCCCCACCTCAGATGGCTTCTTCAGCAGTTAGAGCTGTGAGGAATGGTTTAGTCTCATAACCAAGTTAGAGTGAAAACATTGGCCACATAATACACATGCTCCGTTTTTTTAAAAAAATTCTGAATCTTGGGCAACTGTTCTCTTGTAACTACTTTACAGTTTCTAAAAGCAGTTGTTGTCCAAAGCTGGAAGAACTTAAGTCTTCTCAGATGAGCATGTGAATGAATGGAGGGAGATAAACAAAAAATAAAATTAAAAAAAGATGAGGTCTGATAGGGGAGCAGCCGGATAAGAAAATCAAAAAAGGAACAGTAATTTAAAGTTTATTCCAGCTATAATGCAGGTTATTCTGATTTTAAGGTAGCATCACATGG